>BGNK01001227.1:21099-161809 GCA_003297005.1 Symbiodinium sp. clade A Y106 | reverse complement strand
ACAAATAAAGACAAAGTTTGCCAAATACGAACATAAATAAGGTTTTGGGCCCTTTACATATAAGCCCTGTTGATCTAATCCCTGTTGTTCTGGTTCGGCGCAAACGGTTAAGGACCTTACTCATCTTGAAACTTCTTGACTACTCAAGCTCTCTTTCTTACATCTTATATCAGGTCTATATCTACTTGAGCCCCAAGGCCCTTTCTCTTCTTTTTTGCATGCTAAACCCTAAGCCCTGCACCCTATATAATACGAATTAAACCCTCAAAACTCCTAAAACCTACATCCTAAACCCTGATTAAACCCTTAACCCTAAACTCCTAAAACATCCTAAAACCTAAACCCTAAACCCTGAAAAAACCCTAAACCCCTAAACCCCCAAACCCTAAACCCCTAAACCCCTTACACTGCACACCCTAAACCCCTAACCCCCTGGGCCTGACCCCTGAAAAAAACCCGAGAAGACCTGACGAAACTCCACTGCCGCCTGCAGCTCCGCGGCTTTGCGGCCCTCAGGAGACACACCTCCCACCAGGACCCCCCAAGGGCCCTTAAACAGGTTTAGGGTTTTGGGGTTTAGGGTTTAGGGGTTTCGGGTGTAGCGGTTTAGGGGATTAGGGCTTAAGGCCCTAATGGCCCCTAATAGTGGGTATTGGGGGTATATTAGAAGGTAGTTGGGGGTGTAGGCAGGGCCGGAACTACGGCTAGGCTTAGAGTTTAGAGCTTAGGGATTTCTTGTTTAAGGGTTTAGGGTTCAGGGGTTTAGGGTTTAGCAGTTTAAGGCTTAGGGGTTTAGGGTTAAGGGCTTAGGGAGCCTTAGAAAAGAATACGGTTATTGCGGGATTTTGAAGCGTCTCAACGAGGGCTTTATAGACGGGCCTTCAAAACCAGAACAGGGTTTGGCGGTATATTGCAGTATACTTCTGGAGCCCTAAGAGAGTCTTATTGATCCTATCGATCGTTTAAGCTTATGCGTTCTGGCCGTGCGGCTCTAGGGTAGGGTCGGCAGGATTTAGGGCGCAGGGGGACGTGGGGTAGGGTGCGGGGTCTGGGTTACAACATTTGAAGTGTACAGACTTTAGACTTGACTTCGGGAGTGGAGGTCAATAGGGTTCAGGGTTTAGACATGCTGACTCCAACGTCCAATTCCGACGCCCTTCCTTCTGAAGTACATGGAAAGCCTAATCTAGAAGCCTGAATTTGGTTAGGGTCAGTATCATACCCAGAAGCCGCCAGAAGCCTATGCAATCTACGATTGCCTATATTCAAACCCAAGCCCAGAGCCGGCCTTGCGTTTCTACCCAAAAGGCCATCCGGACCTCCCGTTTCCCGTTTAGGGTTTAGGGTTTTAGAGTTTACGTTAGGGTTAGGGCTTTGGGTTTTAAAGTTTAGGGATTAGGGCTTAGGGTTTTAGAGTTCAGGGTTTGGGGCTTAGGGTTTGGAGGATTGCCAGTCGAAGTCCAAGAAACCCTGCAGCAAGGAGTCTAAAGGTGTTCCGGAAGTTGCTTTAAGGTTCTACAGCTTCCTGAGAAAGCAGGTGCTTTACAACCTTCTATCGGATTGCTTATCGAGTTTTGTGTGTTCGAAAAAAGGAATGTAGACTTTCGACCCTCAGTAGGTACTGTACACTTGCAGTCTTCGGGATTCCCCTTTAAAGGAACCTTTATGCTCACTGGCCCAAAACCCAAGGAAATACAAGTTGAAACTTTCAGAATCGACTACCTTATAAGAACCTAGGGTTTAGGGTTTAGGGTTTCTACAGCCAATAAGTATGACAGCAGTACGACGAAGATTGCGGGTTCAGGGCTTGGGTTGCCCGAGCCAACGTGAAAGGGTGCGGAAGAAGGAGTTTACCAGAGCTCGAATTTACTGTAGGGGCCTTAATAATTAGAATAGGGTTTTCGGGCCCATTATACCATAATTATAATAAGGAACCCCCAAGATAGTAGAGGTAATTATCAAGGCCCCTACATTATAGGGTGCAGAGTTAAGGGGGCCAGTCTTGTAACATGGGTTCGGAGCATACTGCGGTAGAATCCAGGGCCCGTAAGAAAGATGCTATGACTAACTATTCAGAACTTTACAAAACTTCGAGGGGAGATGGCGGCTCGGACGACAAAAGCGGGCTTAAAACATGAGGGTAATCCCGACTAGGATACTCAGAATGTAGGGGCCTTAATAATAATTAGAACAGCTGGCGCATGTTGATGAAAAAGCACAGTAGGGAGAGGAGGCTGTCGCACATTTCGCATTAACTGCCTGAAAACTCACGGGAAGGATCGAAAATGGACCGCTTCAGTTCGACTCGCAGCTCCAAAGAACTTGCCACCTCAATCCCCAAACCTGGGCGCCACTGTGCTCTCAAAGCACAGGAGACTATGTAGAGCTTCCTGACCCACAACCCTAAACCTCAAATCCTGAAAGCCCTGAGCCCTGCAAATCCTTCACCAAATAGTAGGATCCTTATCATAAGGACCCCCGAATAACTTACTTCCCAAAAACCCCAGGCCTTAAGAGTTCAAACTTTCAGAATAAGACTACCTCATAAGAGCCCTCACACACACCCTAAACCCACCACCTCTCAAAGTCTAAACCCTCAACCCTAAACCGAACACCCCTCGCCCTGAACCCAACACCTCTCATAGCCTAAACCCTAAACCCAACACCACTCAAAGCCTAAGCCCTAAATCCTAAATCCAAAACCCTCCAAAAAAACACAAACCCTTAAACCCTACCCTCTGAGCCACCCCACATGCCACATGACAGCTGCGGACACAGACTCGAGCATAAGCAGCGTAAGGCCTCAGACGACAGGACTTTGGGAGTTTTGCAGTTTTTTTCTAAGGGCCTCTTTCTATTCCGCAGATGGTCTAGAGAGCCTCGCTTGAGGAGTTTTGGGTTTGGCGCCTACCAGCACCCCCCAACTACCCTCTATCATACCCTAAGTACCCACTATTAAGGACCATAAGGACTCTATTAAAGGGCCCTTGGGGGGTCCTGGTAGGGTTTCGGGCTCACAGTCTAGAGTCCAGACTGCTCCGAAGTCTAAACCCGACACTGAAGCCGTGGTGGTCGAACCTCAAGGTCTTCTGCATAAGTAGGGTTATCAGTAGGATAACTATAATCATAACCCATATTAGGGGACTTATAACCCCACTTATACTCTCTTCTTCAACCACCGGGCCCCAAAAAGTTCAAACTCTCTCATACAGAGCTAATATATACGGCTAAAAAGTTTAAAGTTCCCCCGTTCACTATCTAAGGCTACCGAGAAGCCGTGGACCCCACCAGCCCAAGCGCAACACCATAAACCTTAACTAGGTGGGGCTTTTAAAGTTTTTTGAAAATATTAGTAAATAAGATCCTCTTAAGCCCAATAAAGGAAGGTATAAAATGTCCCAAAGCCCGACCTAGTTAATCCCAAACTCTCAGGCAGCCCTCGACCTTCTACAGCCCTTTCGGGCCCGGACGATACTACGCTTTCGACATCAGTACCTGAGAGCAATCCCTGTTGAAAAGTCCCCACGTGGCAGGAGGAAGCCCTAAAACCCCGAAAGCAAGGCATATTGGAGGGTTGAAGAGTCCCTAAACCCCTAAACCCTAAGCCTTAAACCTAATCCCTAAACCCTAAACCCCTAAGCCTAAACCCCTAAGCCCTAAACCCGTAAACCCTGCAAACCCTAACCCCCCCTATACCCTGGTCTCTCCCTCCCTTCAGGCTCACACGAACGTCGGGAACGTCATCCGGGCGGCTCTGCAGGCGTGAGCGAAAAGGCAGTAAGCCGGTGACCTATACAGTACAGTAGGCTACTGTTGAGGCGCGAAACCCCTAAACCCATGTGCTCAACACTTCTAACCTCCCCTTTCAGCAGCCATGGCAGAGTAATCCATGAAAATAACGGGGCTTCTAGCAAGAATACTGCTCAGATTCTGGGACTTCCCTGAATGCTAAATCCTACACCGTGGCCGGCACTTCAAACCCCAAACCCCGAAACACAGGACCCCTAAACCCTACATGAAGCTGTCGAGCTGTCGACCACCCGGGACCTCTTGCGGTGTCTTCCTCAAGATCCACCCCTAACTCTCCCTCTCATAGACTTGTTGTAAGGCTTCAACAAGGCATTTTGCACGAGGGTTTAAGAGGGCCTTGTGATGTCTTTACAATCGGGTTGTATAATCTGTAAGGGTTCAGTAACGATAAGCAAAAGGAGTTGTTTATAGGGTTTGCCAGGGTGCCACAGGCTTTTAAATGGCTCTATGCTAGGGCCTGGATCAGCAGAACAGGGTTATTGGTGTATTAGCATATAAAGGCGAAAGGGATACTTCTACAAGCGATGAATAACCCTAACGAACCTCGCCCGAAATCCGAGGAAGCTGGTTGCGTTAGGATCTAGGTTGCTGTCCCTGGCCACACGAGTTTCGACGATCTAATCCGTCTATTGCCAGAAGATCTTGTGGCTCTTCTTACCTTTGGTTAGTAGGGAATGGAGGAATGGGGTACAATTATAGCTTCTATTACTACCATTCTTCCGTTCCTACTCACCAAAGGTAGGTCTTTCGGGTACCGAACTGTGGGTTGAGGGGATGTGGGAGCCCGGTTTAGGGTTTAGGGTTTGGGGTGTAGGGTTTGGGGTTTAGGGTTTAGGGTTTGGGGTTTAGGGTTTAGGGTTTGGGGTTTAGGGTTTAGGGTTCCCGCTTTCTTCAGGGCCTTAAATCTGGGGACACCTACCGGCAGGGGAGCAATTTAGCATGTGTCTACATCAATAACATTCATACATGAAGCCCTCATGATAACCCCATAATATTAAACGCCTTGGAGCCCCCTCTAAACCCTCTAAAAGCCGTACGGAACTCCACGAAAACACCTAAAGAAGCCCATGGCCGGGCGATTGTGGAAGTGAGAACCCGCCTGCAGCCGCCGCCGCTTGCGGGGTCCAGTTGGCTCCCCTCCTGTACTTGGAGGTTCATGGGTAGTTTTCAGTAGGGTTACAAGTAGGGTAGCTACAATTATAACCCATATTAGGGGACTTATAACCCCACTTATAACTACCCATGAACCTCCAAATAAGGGATTTACTGTCTTTCTTGTGGCTGCTCATACGGGTAAAAAGAAGCTGACAAGGGTTTGATGTGAGTTTATGGTTACCAGTTTCCTTTTTTTCTTGAGTTCATCGTTTTCGGTGAACCACTTTTGGAGTTTGAGATTGGCAGTTTAGGTTTTAGGGTTCAGGACTTGTAGATTTGTTGCTGATTGGGTCCTGTCTACTGGGCCTGGGGATCGTGTGTCAGAGTGCATACCATAGAAGCCGGATATTAATACCAAGAAGGCTGTCGGGCTGGACATGTTGATCAAAGTCCATATGGGTCTATGCTACAAGACTATCTCTTTTGAAAGATGCACCAGACTTTAACCTTTGAGTTTAAAAGCCACACTCAACGTTCGCAAGGCCTCGGCCTGCATATATGAGACTTGAAGGGCTTCTTATCGCGCTATTATATGCGCTACTATACTAAGTGAGCACTATGAGTCTTTATATCAGAGTTGCTGTAGGGATCGCTACATGAGGGTTTTAGGGTATCTCGGGTGTAGTCATCTCAACACTCCGCCACAAAAGCTCCTGGCGACAGCAGAGGAGACCGTGGGGAGCGTGGCGAGACGTTCGGCTCGTCCTTGATGTTCTCGCGCTGGGCCTGCTCGCACAGTCTCTGAGAACTCAGATCTGTAAGCCTCAGGGTTTAGGGTGTAGGGAGTGTAAGGTCCAGGGCTTAAACCCTACCCGTAAATGAATACCCCAAGCCCTCATGTACGCCTCAGTGCTGGGCAAGAATCATGGATGGCCTGTAGTTGCCTCTACTTCATTTCCCCGTCCACTTGACTCATGGCTTACGTCTCTGAAAACTTGAAGCTAGGCTTTGGGGACGTCGTTGTTGTATGACGAAGTGCAGCCAGTTGCCAGCACCATCATCATGCTGAGACCCCAAAGCTTAATGTACGGGCCTCAATAAATGGAAAAGCCTTATTTATGCTTCGTATAGTACAACTATGGTAAGGAACCGTACGGCATGATATTGGTAATGATTTAGGCTTCTTCCCTTGGTCCTGTGCACCTCCAACAGCATCAGCGCCCCAAGTCATAAGCAATGCTGCCTTGCTTTCCGATGCCTTCGTCGCCTCCCCTGCTTCGATTGAATTCAGCAGTTAGGGTTCAGGGTGAAGCCCTTAACTTACTCTTGCCGGGTTCTGATCCCTTCGACTCGGAATGTCCTGCTGCTCCAACATCTTCCGGCGCTCCTGCACCGGGCGGAGACGATGGGCATAATCTAGGGCTATTTCTTCATGAGGGGTCTACAGGGGCTTCATATACTATAGGGGCCTGAATAATTGGAATAGGGTATTGGGGTATATGATACTGTACTCATACTTAATAAGGAACCCCCAAAAGAGTATAGGAAATTGTACAGGCACCTATATTCGGGCTTTTTTTGTGATGACAAGAAACTCTTAGGGTATGGGTTCTACAAGGGTTCCATGTACTAGTTAGGGCGTGTCGCGTTCGAGCCGAGGGCTGGCTTCTTGAAGGCTTCGAGCTGCTTTACGCTCAAACTCGACAGGGAAGTCCAGAGACAGGTTTAGGGTTTAGAACGAAAAACAGAAATTCCATTCCCAGGTTCCTGAGTAGTCCCTTTATAATAAGGGTGCCCGTTTTCCGACTATTGGGTGTTAATAAGGGGACCCTTAAACAAAAGGGTACTACTCAGGGACCTAGATTCCCGCTGGCTTAAACTTGAACCCGCAAACCCAAGCCCTAAACCCCAGTGAAAGCCTCAGTGCTAAACTTTATACCCAACCCCAGTTCGAACCCAATGCCCTACGCTCAGAAACCGAAGCGCCCTAGACTCCAAGCACAATTAGGTCGTATACCCTGTAAACCCCACATTTGAGAAAAAAAGCAAATCTCAAGCCCTACAAACCTCTAAACGCTTCCAAGACAACTTAAAACCTTAAACCCTAAACCCAAACCGTTTAACATTGCAGCCTGAACGCCAAAATCTCACCCGGGGGCCCCGACCCGAGACCAGGCTATCCGCGCACGGAGCAGCGCCAGCTGTCGCTGCAGCATGGCCGTAGATCCGAATGACATGTCCTGAAGGTCGGTATACAAGCATCTCGCGAGGGCTCTATACTTGAAGGGGCAGGGGACTTAGTAAGGGTTCCTAAAGGGCTCCTGAAAGGGATCTATAGGGTTCCTTAAAGGGATCTATAGGGTTTAGGGTTTAGGGTCTACTTGAAGCTGCAGGGGACTTAGTAAGTAGGTTATAAGTAGAGTTATAAGTGCCCCAAATGGAGTTACCCTAGTTATAACCCTACTTATAACCAACTTACTAAGTCCCCTGCCCCTTCAAGTAAGGATTCTAGAAGCATATAAGGGGTTTATAAGAGTTCCACAGAGGATTCTTTCGGGGTGTACGGTTTTGAGTGTGCAGATCGTTTAGGTTTACCATATTGGGGTTTAGAGACTCGGTTTAGGGCTGAGGCTTTAAGACTGTGCGGCTTCTGGGGTCTCTAGGGCTTTAGGGCTTAGGATTTAGTAGGGTCATTTCAAGACCGCTTAGGGCTTAGCTTCATTTCTGAGCCTTAGCGTTTTGCGTAAGATGTAAAATTGGAGCACGGCTTAGTGACTTAGTAGAGGGCTTCTACAGGTAACGGGCCCCCCCGTAAGGTTCCAGGCACCTATCACCCCACGCTCCCCAAAGTGGTTTCTAGGTTTCAGAGTTCTTGAGGCTAGATTGGGTACTGCTCCAGTATATACAGTGACAGTCCAAAAAACATAGGGCTACGATTAATTACGGGCCTTAGATATCTTTATTTTAAATATTATTCAACTGTACATAATGAGTCTGACCAGCATCCAAAGTTGGAGGGCCTGTGTAGGACTACAGCACTCACTAGGGCCAGCACGATTCCGCGATTGACCAGCGTCAGGAAACGGAACAGAACAGGGCGCAACTCCTGACGGCTAAGGGGTGCCAAAGCAGCACTTAAAGAGCAATCTGTAAGTTGGTCATATCGAGGCCTTCGCAATCAGATTTGGAGTATGTAGTTCTTATAATTATAGGGACTATGTATTACTGAGAAAATCTAAGCATTCAGACCTCAATAGTACTGCGGGGATCCAACATTCACGACTAATGCATCTGCCTCTGCACCCTCACACCCTAAGCCCTAAACCCTAAACCCCCAAACCGTAAAGCCCCAATTCCAAAACCTAAACTCCAAACCCTAAACCCCAAAATCCTGGCCGTAAACCCTAAGCCCGAAACCCTTAATCCCAAAACCCTCAACCCTAGTCGTCCCGTCTTCATGCAACCATCCAGCTCAGGGCTTTGTGCTTACAGGGTTGAGGTTTTTAGGGTTCGGGGTTCGGGGTTTAGGGTTTTCTTTGGCTTAAGCAGGGTTTCCTTAGGCTTTGGGAAATAGGGCCTGCGCCGGGTAGACTGAGGCACTCATTTGCTTATTATCAGGAGCGCCAAGGAATGGTATTGTTAATTACCTATGAAACCCCATACAACCCCATGAAATCTAAAACTGAACCCTGAACCGCCTGAACCCCGTATGAAACCCTCTGAACTCTGAAACCCATGACCCTTGAGGCCCCGAGGCTGCTTCGCCTTGTTGAAGGCAGCCCGGCGCTCTTCACCCGGAGCTAGGTAGTATTATTAGGGAGACCCCTTAAAGGGTACCCCTTCTGAACCCTACTTCTGGCTCTCTTAAAAGGGACCTTATCGAGAGGGTCTACATCCCCCTAATCCCAACTCCCAGGAGCCCGTCCTGAAGGCGAGTGCTGTCCTGCAGAAGCTCCACGCAGGTGGTGTGGACCTTTCCAGGCAGATTCTGGGCTTTCCAGGACCCCCCAAGGGCCCTTTGATAGAGTCCTTATGGTCCTTAATGGTGGGTACTTAGGGTATGATAGAGGGTAGTGGGCTTTGGACTCAGGGTTTAGAGATTTACAGTAGGGGTTTTTAAACCCCCTACTCTAAACTTTAGAGGGTTAGACTGTGAAATTTAGGGGTTTCGGGTTTAGGGCTACAGGGTAGCGTAGATCTGAGGCTCGAAGATTGAAGACAGCTCTGTGTGGCGACCTTGAAAACTTCCTTCGATGTTCTCAGCTTCTGACCCAACAGCACGCTCTCCGACTGAACCCTGCACCCGAAAACCCTAAACCGAATGCCCCACAAACTGTCTTCTGCGAATTTCAGAAAGTCGGGACATACAGGATGACTAGTGCTTGTTTTCAAAGCTTTCAAAACCCTAATCTAAGCCCTCAGCCCTTAACCTCAAGCCCCTAACCCTGAACTCCAAACCAAAGCCCTGAACTCAACCTAAACTCTAAGCTCTCAAACCCTAAACCCTAAACCCTAAACCCTGACCCTACACCCCAAACCCTCTAGGACACCAGGAGCCCGACAGTTTTTGACAGGTCCAGAAAGGCCGTTTTGGCTTCGTCGAAGTTCTTGGCCAGGCTTAGCAGCGAGTCCGCACCTGAGTCCGAGAAGGTGAATCTAGATGTTAAACCTCCTTAGTATGGTTCTACCATGTTATACCATAATGCACACTCAAATTTTATCTAGTCCCTAAACCCTTACTTGTTTAGGCCCCTATATTTGGTGTGCCAGGGCTTCGTGGTCTCCATGTGTTTAGAGCTCAGGACTCAGTGATTCGGCTCAGGCCTTGGCATCGGTCCCAACAGAGGCCTGAATAACTGCCTGAATAACTAGAACGGTGTTTTGTGGTCCATGCGGACAGATGTCTGAGAGCTTGTAGCTGGGCACTGGCTTTAGTCAAGTCCCGCTTTGGGATAAAGAACAAACCTTCGGGGAAGGCCGTTTCATTGGGCAGAGATTCAAGCCATTAGAACGGTGTTTTGTGGTATACGATAGTACAGTTAAGATACATAGTGACTCATAGGTGACTATTCGGAAATGGGCACTTTGTGGCATACTATAATAGTACAGTCAAGTATTTATAGTATCCTTATGGGGGGGGGGGCTCCAAGGGGGGTAGATAAGTAGATAACCTACTAATCCCTAGTTCTCCCCACGCTCCCCAAGGTTCCCTTAAGGTTCCCTAAGGATCGCTTGCACCCTCTCCCCTTGAACCACCCTCCCTTAAGGACCCTATAAAGTTACATAGTGACTTTGAGGGGATACTCGTAAATACTAAGCTGTGTGAGCTTGCAGCTCGGGTCCCTGCGAAAGCTTCAGTGAGCACCGAAGCCGGAGACCTTCTAAGCCCGAAGCCCTGCACCCCCCGAATCAAACAACAGAATGAAACAACAAATATGATTTGGATTTAGGGGTTTAAGGTTTACGGTTTTGGGTTTAGGGCATTTTGGGTTGGGGGGATGCTGTGGGGTTTGCGCTTTGGTGAGGACTTTGGCTCTGGACTTTGACTTTGCCCCATCGAAGCCCTAAGCCCTTAAATCGTTAAGCCGCAACCCCAAACCTCAAAACCTTGAACCCTGAAACCCTTGCCCTCAACCCTCAACCCTAAACCCTCAACCCTAAACCCTAAACCCTTTTCCTGCGACCCGAACCATCTCTGAACCCTAAACCCTTAACCCCTCACCCTTTGGGATTAGGGATCTCTCAACCAACCTCTTTGGTGGCCCTCAACCCTAAACCCGAAACCCCCCCCCCCACACCCTCTTCCGGAAACCCTGACCAGCTCTAAACCCTACAATAAACCCTAAACCCTTTTTGGTGGCCAAGGCTCAGTTTCTCATGGTCTCCAGAGGTACAGAACTCTCGATGGTACGCTTCAGGGCCGAGCACATGGCTTTGGCATTCACCAGGACCTACCGAAGTCGGGGTTTAAGGCTTGAAATGACGGTTTGAGGTTTTTGAGAGTTCAAGGGTATTTTGGTGCCTTAGAACTTGAGGGTTCAGGGTTTTTGCTTTGGGGTTTAGACCGGGTTTAGGGTTCCTACTTGAAGGATCATGGGACTTAGTAGCTAGGGTTATAATTAAGGTAACCATACTTATAATTACTTATAACCCCAATTAGGGTACTTATAACCTAACTTACTAAGTCCCTTGATCCTCCAAGTAGCGTCTAAGAGTTTGTGGTTTAGGGTTTAGGGTTTAAGTTAAAGGTTTCGCAGGATTCAGGGTTTGGAGCATCGTTGGGTAGCTTGCCAGCCTGAACCTCACCATCCAAAATCGATTAGCTACAAGGGTACCCTCGTTATATGCGGGGGTCGGAACAAACTAAAGCAGGCCCTGGTGGTGCAAGCCTAGCACTGTGTAATACTTGCGGGAATATGCAGGAGGAGATTCTTCATGTGCACGGGTAGTGATTTAAGGGCCTGCCCTCAAGAGGTTTTGTCCTGTAGGAGCTGAAAAGACCTGAAGAAAGCCTCCCAAAGTGCCGGCTAGACTTGAATTGGCGTCTGAATTAGGATGAATACAGTTGGGGTAAAAGTAGGAAGGGAAATCCACAATAACAGGCTTACAGAAGTTGCAGGGTCTATCTACCTTCATCCCACCTACTACCCTTTGAAGCCGTTATTGCCGAAGCTTAAACCCTAAACCCTAAACACTAAACCCATGAACTTTGTATCGAGCCGCCTGGCTCTGGGAGTTTTCCACGGCATACTCCAGCAGGATCTTGCACACGTGGCTGAGCAGAAGAAAATGCTCTTCCTCAGCGTTTAGGGCCTTTAGGGTATAGGGTTGAAGTTGAGGCGTTTAGGTTTGATGGTTTGGGATTTTGAGGGTGTAGGGATGATGACGATGGTATAGACCTTCGAGCCCGGAACCCGAAACCCCATGCCCCAAACACGAAGAGCCAGAACCCTAAATCCCGGAACCCTAAAACCTACAACCCCAAACTCGAAACCCCAAAACCCCAGACCCTTCCGAAATTTTAGGAGACAGCCGAAGCTATCTGGTACCAGACGGGGACTGCCGCAAAGGGGAAGTTGCCGAATCGAAAGTTTCAGTGTTGGTGCGGGTTTCTGGGTTTCGGCTTAAAGGTGCATTCAGGCTTTTGGGATTCGAGGGTTTGGGTTTACCGTTAAGGACCCTGAACTTAAAACGGCAAACCGGAGCTTTCAGGAGGTTTGCAGCCGCGAAGCCTCGGGTCTGCAAATGTCCATAAGGCGGGGCATTTCGGGCAAGAAGATCACGCAGGCCTGCAGGGTGTGGCGGTTTATGGTTCAAGAGGGTTGAGGCTTCTTTTGGGGGTGCAGACCTCAAAAAAGTGGGGTTTAAGGTTTCAGTTTTAGGTCAGGGTTTAGGATTGCAGGGTTTAGGGACTTTAGGGATCAAGGCCTGGGGATTTGAGTGTAGGATTTCGGGTTTCGGCTTTACAAGGATACCCCAAGGTGCCTGTCGCGGCTGTGTCGAGTGTAATATTATATATACTAGGAAGCTCATAGCTTAAGTCCAAGACCCCGACACCCCAAACACTCAAACCCCTTAGCTTTGAACCCCATACAATACACCCTGCAACTTTGAACTCTGAGCCTCGCAGCTTATTTTTCAGAGTCTTAGTCTAGAGCTCAAGTCCTGAGCTCTGTGTCGAGTCTTGGTGGAACACAAGATAGTCCTGACAGAAGCTGAGCGCCCTACCCCCGATTGCTATTTTGCTTTAAGACCAGCTCAATAATTGAAGCCTGCGTTTAAACAGATGTCCCATAAGTGGCTTGAGCTTTTGTGGGGAGTTTGGTCCGCAAGGTGTTGTTACTAGCATGACAAATCTGTCAGCCGCTCCCTCGTACCCTCACCCAAGAACTACTTTGTGGCAGCCAGCCCTTCCTGCGCGCGCCCTATAGGATCCCCAAAACCCTCCCCCTCAAAACTACCCTCCCTGAAAGATCCTACAACTCTGAACTTCACTGTCCCCTTGTGCAGCCTCGTTCATCCGCAGAGCGGCACTCTCCTTCCGGGGTTTGAAGGTGACTTCCGGGCATGCTAAAACACAGGTAGTTACGTAGTTTGCCCTCAACTCAGCCCTAAAGACGAATCAAACCCCAAAATGCCAACAAAAACGCTACACCCAGGGCCCCGAGGTTCTTGAGCTGGGAGCCGTCAAGTCTTTAGCACACTGCGAAAATGTCGGGTTGAAGCCCAGGCCATAAGAACAGCTCCTCCTGCGTACGAGCTACCAGGTGCCCTCCCCCAACAACGAAAAACCCGAAGCCAAACCCAAAGCTTAAGATCTTGCTTGCTGCCTCCCATTTTCGTGAGTTGCGGGCATTTCGATTGTTGCTACTTGGCAGACCCAAGCCCTAAACCCTAAACCCCTAAACCCCTAAACCCTAAACCCCTAAACCCTAAACCCCTAAACCCGAAACCCTAAACCCCAAACTCTCAACCCCATTCCTTTCGCAGTATAAGAGCCGGCCCCGAAGCCGAAGAATCCGGGCTCAAAGCTTTGAAGCCTTTGGGGTCAAGACGATTCTTAGTTGCTGAGTTCATAAGCCCCCAAAAGTGCACACTTTTAGTTTTATAGTGGGTAATATTATCCCAAAAAGTGTAAAGTGTATCCACTCAGTTACTAAGGATTTTGGGCCATACATCTCCTAGTCCCTAAACCCCAAAGGTTGAGGGTTTAGGGGTTTAGGGGTTTAGGGGTTTAGGGTGCAGGGTGTAGGGGTTTAGGGGTTTAGGGTTTACGGTTTAGGGGTTTAGGGTTGAGGGCTGGAAGCCGAAAGCCCCCTGTAACTCCACAGCACCACACCCCAGACCCCTAAACCTCTCAACCCCAATCCCTTGTTCTCCTAAGGTCCTAAGTCCCGAATTCGTCTGGAACCTTTTTCAATCCCTTAGAGGCATCTTATATAATCTCCTCCAGAACCCTGCAACAACTATCCAAAACATGTGGTTACTTGCAGCTTTATGCATGGGACTTCGTAATGGCTGTAAACGGGAACCATACTTCTAAACACTTATCACCAAAATCAAATCCTTCTAGCCGTGCTCTCACTAAGTCCCTTGATCCCGAAACCCTGCCTAAATACCCTATACCCTACATGCCCTAAACCCTACATACCCTAAGCCCTAAATACACAAAACCCAAAGCCCTACCCTACATCCGAAACCCTAAACCCTCCAAGTATGGATGCATGCGCTGGCCTTGTCCTTCTCTCGGGCGATCTTAACGTCCTCGTCTGCTTGCCTCTCCAACAGCTAAAGGAGGCTCAGGGTTCGGGTTTAGGGCTTAGGGTTTTAGAAATTAAGAGGTTTAGGGTTTAGTACGTATTTAGGGCTTTTAGGGTTTAGGGCTTAGGCTTTACTAAAAGAGGCGAGCGCTGATGCTCTCAGGATATCTTCAGAAAACGATATATAAAAGCATACAAAAGCCAACAGATCTCGAACGGGGTCCGGGGCTGGGATATCCTTAGCAAAATAAAAAGTAAGCACTAACAGATTCAGAGCAGGGTTCGGGGCTGACTCGATTTTCGCAGCTTTAAAGATCTCTGCCAACCGCCAACTGAAAAAGTTTGCGTAATCATCTCTCCGCTGCCCTTCCTGTTATACGTGCAAAGGCACAAGCTGTTGAGCTCTGCATCCTCAGGAAGCTTTACTTTACAGAGTCTAGGTATTGGGTGTGTGGGTGTTAGTGTCCGGGCTTTTGGAATATGGTGTTAGGGCTTGGGGTCGCCGGCGTTCGGGTTAGGGTTTGGGGCCAGTTTAGGACCGGTTCGACGGAGCCACGTTTTGACACGAAACGTGGTTTCTTTGAGGGGTCTTAACGGTTTACAATACAGGGGCCTCAGATGGGGCCTTGGGGGACAACGTAGGGCAATTGTGTAGGGACTAGAAGGGGATACTGCGGCTCCAAAAGGTTCATATTATTCCGACCCCCTATTCTTAGGGTCTAGTGGGTTTAGCTGTGCAGTATTTCGGGTTTAGTGGTGTCGTGGATTCAATGTTGGGGTTTATGTTTACGGTTCACGATAACAAGTATCCCCATAACAACGCCCAAGCTATAAACTCACCATTGCTCAGCTGGAGCCCAACATACACTCCTCGCCCGAACACCCAACTCAACACACCCTTAGCGTGACTAAGCTTAGACTCTTAGATATCCTTAGATACGGGCCTTAGCAATTAGTTCATGGTAATAATAGCAGTATTTTCCAAGCTCTCCTATGACGGTCCGTCCCTGGCTCCAATGACCACCTGCCTCGCCCCTAAACCCTACCCGGCCCTACACGGTTTAGGGTTTCGGGTTTAGGGTTTTAGGGCTTAGGGTTTCCCTTTCCTGCCTGACCGCGGCCTCCATGATGTAAAGCCTGGCTTGCATGCACAGAAGACATTGGACCAGCTAGGCTTAAGGTGCAGGGATCCAGTTGAAACGGAAAACTGCGCTCCGAATTCCTGCCACTAACGTCATTTGTACGAGTTCTGGCCGTTCATGATTCTTGAACTACTACTAGATCATTGTGACTACGATGATAAGTAGTCGCCGTCGTAGTAGTAGCCGCCTCTAAATCTTACACTCAAAACATGTTGATGGCGTCTGAGATTTAGGAAGATAGTTCATGGGTGGGATAGCATTTACAGACTTTAATCTCCACGTTCATTATCGGGATTAAGTACCCATAATGCAAAATGTTACCCAACATCTATGACAAGGGCCCATCTACCTACTAATCACACACTGTGCAAAACTGCTATCCTAAAACTTCTATCCTAAAACCGAGTACTTAATTATTGGATCCTTTGGACCCATGGAGCTATGACCAAGGATAAGTCTGAGGTATTTGGGGTTGAGCTTCCTCTACAGTAGAAGCCAGAAAGTTGGAACATCAATATCCTCATGGCCTTAAGGTAAAGTATAGGGGATCCCAGCATTAATCCTCCAAAAACCATGTTCCAAATTAGACGGAAGGGTTCCCAACCTCTATCCGCTCTGGCTCCCTATCAGTCGCGCTATGGCTCCTTGTCTCTGGAAGGTAGAGAAGGAGTTGTTAGGTTTTTTTTTGGGGGGGGGTTTAGGGTTTAGGGTTTCGGACTCGGGTTTAGGGTTTAGGGTTTCGGACTAGGGTTTAGGGGTTTAGGGTTTCGGATTAGGGTTTAGGGACTAGGGTGTAGGGGTCCCGCCAACAAACGACCCAAACTCGAAAGCCTAAACCCTGCGAAACGCATAATGCCAAGGGGCAAGCAGAGCCTCTGGGAGACAGAAATGGGCTCCAGACCTCTCCAAGGTTTAGGGTTTAGGGTTTGGGGTTAGGGGTTTCGGGCAATAGGGCTATAGGTTTAAAAGGTTGAGGATTAGGGCAGAAATGGCTACGGTGCGGCCTGCGTTTGCTGAAAGGAAGGTTTCCCGGTAGCGCAGGACTTCATCTTCTCCTATCATGGTTTGATGGTTCCTGAATGGTTCCATCATCTGTTGTGTTCAAACCTTGTTGTGATGTAACCATACAGGTTGCATTTTGTTATTATTGTCTCTCGACACCAGCTGTGGTCAAACAGTTCTATCGTATATAAACAGGGCCGTTGTTGTTTTTTTTTTTACCGGGGGGTGGGTCACGCCTTGGGGGAAACGGGCTGAAGCCTTAAAGCGTTAGACTTCAGGCGCGAAGCCCTGATGAAACCTTGACCCTAAACCCCTAAACCCAAAACCATTAACCCCTAAACCCCAAACCCCTAAACCCCTAAATCCCAACCCCCTAAACCCAAAACCATTAACGCCCAAACCCTAAAAACCCTTGACACCTGTTTCACACCCTGAACCTGAAAACCCTGATAGAACCTAGACTTTAGCACCCTGCTAGATTCTGCCGCCACAACCTGCCTTCGATACGCCCTGTACACGAGAGCCCGCAACCCTGCAACTGGGAAATTACCTCGAATCATAGCAAGCTCCCTCTATACTCTAAGGTGCGCTCGTTACTCGAAGGGTTTTGGGCCATAGGCCTATGCTACGCTGCCTCCCCCAAAAAACCGAAGAGCATCATCGGATCCTAGGATATTTCCACATTGCGAACCCCACACCCTGAACCCTAAACCCTAAACCCTGAACCCCCCCAAAACTTTCTGCAAAAACACCTCCAGGGTCCAGGCCTACTCGTCGGGAGCCCTCCCCAACCAGGCACAGGTTCACCATCGTCCCCCAATGCCTGTACTTGGAGGTTCATGGGTAGTTATAAGTGGGGTCATAAGTCTCCTAATATGGGTTATAAGCATAGTTACCCTACTTATAACCCTACTTATAACTACTCATGAACCTCCAAGTAGAGTTTAAAGCTTCGGGTTTGGACTTTCGGGATCAGGGCTTTCGGGTTTAGCCTGTAGCGTTTTTTGAGGTTCGGGTTTAGACTTTAGGGATCAGAGCTTAAAGTTTGGGATGCAGGCTCTGAGAATCAGTCAGTGGTTGGCCTTTGGCTTCGTTCTTCTTGGTGGCCCGGGTTACGTTGCCGATGTGCTGCTACTGCTTCAGCTGTGACTTTCACAGGGCGCCAACTCGTCTAGACCCCTGGGAAAAAGCCCTTGCGAGAAAGGTCCCTTGCTAAGGCACTTACTGTATGCGTTTTAATAGGCGTGTTCAAAGTTGTATCTGGTTAAAAAGGTTTGACATGCCTAAGTAACTTACCTGACTTTCGCTACCGAAAAAGGAAGAGCTGACTGCGAAACCCTATGATAGTAAGACAGTTCCTGAACAAGAAGACCTGGAGCAACTCGATGAGGATTCTGAAGTCCTAAACCCTCATCTCTAAATCCTCACTATTCAGTCTGGAATGAGACGAAAGAAAGTACAAAGGGTATAGGGTACTGGCTACCCAGAGGCTCTCAAACTCCTAATTCAAGAATACTCTTGTCATTAAAGCCCTTAAACAGTATTAAGGATCCCTCTATAACTTAGAGCATCATGCTTAAGTAAGGGCTTTGGAGTCTCTGAGTACTACTGAGGGATCTGGAATCTTAAACGCTTGAGACCCCACCCCGAAGAACCCCACCAAAACCCTCAAGCCAAACCCTAAAAACCTCAGAAGCCATGAAGTCTGAGTCTAAACAGATGGACATAGGAACCGAGCCTTACCCTTGATCTGTAAGACCCTCCACCCCTGAAGCCCCAACCCTACAGTAAACCCCATAAAGTTGGAAACCGGATTAAGGCCAAATAGTGCTGGGATTCCCTATACATTGCTCTTGGGGATTGAGGCTATGGGGTTTCCAACTTTTTGGCTTCTACTGTNCAGTAAACCCCATAAAGTTGGAAACCGGATTAAGGCCAAATAGTGCTGGGATTCCCTATACATTGCTCTTGGGGATTGAGGCTATGGGGTTTCCAACTTTTTGGCTTCTACTGTAAACCATAGACAACTGGAGATCTGGACATCAACCCTTGAACCCAAACCCTGAAGCGTACGTAAGACATTCTAGCCTGAATTCCCATTGTTACGCATCGTCGGATCGTAAGGGGTGTCTTGGTTCAGAAACCATTCAACCCTAACCCCAAGGGTCCAAAGGACCCAATAATTAGGTACTCGGTTTTGGGATAGTAGTTATGTAGGTTAGGATTTTGGAGAGTATAAAATTATTGGGTACTTGGACCCTTGGGGTAAGCTCTTTGGCTATCCGCCCGAAAAACCCTAAAGTCGCCTAAACCCCAAAATCGCCCAAACCCCAAAGCCCCAAGCAAACTCCTCAATGTTTGGACCTCGGATCTTGGACTTATAAGGGGGTGTAGGGCTTAAATTTGAAACCCTGAACCCTCAAACCCCCAAACACCTCACGTTTAGGGCTTCGGGTTAAGGATTTAGGGTTTTGGTGGTTTAGAGTTAAATCCGAAGCCCTAAACCCTGAATCCCAAACCCTCAACCCTTTCAAACCATGGCCGAGGAACCAAAGAGCCGGAGCCCGACGCCAAAAGGCGGCTACGACACCTTTGGCTTTGAGTGTTGGGGTTTCGGGTGTTGGGTCTTGGGTTCCGTGCTTTTTTAAATTGAGTTGCCTTTTGTCCACCGGTTTGAGTTTAGGGTTTAGGGTTTGGAGTTTAGGGTTCAGGGGTTACGATTTTTGGGGCTTTGCTGCAATAGAACTTTTTTAAAATCTAGAATAGGGCACCTTCAGGGCTCTATAATGGATCTGTGAAGTATTCTACATGAGATAGGCCTAAAAGTTCTATAACATAGAAGCCTGATGATTAGAATAGGGTTTTGGGGTATACGATCGTATGGTTACATTGAGGAACTCTCAAGAATCGTATTGGTAGTCATGTAGGCCCTATGTTGGGGCTTGAGGTTTAGGACTTCAGGTTTCGGGGTTAGGGTGAAGGGTGGCAAGCTGTAGTGTGGGGTTTTGGGGGTTTTTGGATTTAGAAACTTTTGTTGTGTGGATGCCAGGGCATAGAGTCTCAAGTTCAGGGGTCGAGGGATCCAGATTAAGCATGTCCTCTTCAGGTTTCGGGACAAGCTTTGAAGCTGAAGCTCTGCACCCTTTATCCTGATCTCGAATACGCCACAATGCAATCACTGCACTCAGGGTTTTAGGGTTTGGGGGGTTCCGGGTTTATAATCGGTTTATACACCCTAAATCCTAAACCCTCAACCCTGGAACCTGAATCCTAACCTAGGAACCTGATTAAGAAACCTTGGGCCTTTATTAGGGCTCCTTATATGACCCCTACTATTTTGAGGTATTATAGGCCCAAGATTTCTTAATCAGGTTCCTAGATTAGGATTCAGGTTCTAGGGTTGAGGTTACAGGCCCAAGATTTCTTAATCAGGTTCCTACATTACACCCGAAGCCCTGATCCCTAAACCCTAAACCCTAAACCCTAAACCCTTACTCGCTTGAGCCCGGAGACGCTCAACCGATCGGAGCTTGTCGGACATATAGTTCTCCAGAAACTCGAGCAACCTGGCGTGAGGCTCTTATGGCCCTTAAGGGTTTAGGGTTTAGGAGCAACCTGGCTTGAGGGTCTTAGGGCCCTTAGGGGTTTAGGGTTTAGGGTTTAGGAGCAACCTGGCTTGAGGGTCTTAGGGCCCTTAAGGGTTTAGGGTTTAGGAGCAACCTGGCTTGAGGGTCTTAGGGCCCTTAAGGGTTGTGTTAAGGGCTCCATGGTAGGGTGTGTAAGGGATCTACAAGGTTAGCAACCTGGCTTGAGGGTTTGGGGTTTGGGGTTTATAGTTTAGGGTTCCGGCTTGAAGGTCTTAGGACGATCAAGGGCTCCCGGAAAGGCTCCATTAAGGGTTCCTTGCTGTTTCTAAGGGATCTACAAGGCTTAGGACCTTAGGATTTGGGATCGTAGGGTCTTATTGCCTTCGGGTTTTAGGGGTTGGGGTTTGGGTTTTAGGGTTTGGGGCTTGGGGTCTTAGGGTTGAGGGTGTTGATTTAAGGTTTTGAGGTTTAGGGTATAGGCTTCAGGATTCCTCGACGGGTTTGGGAAGGTTCGATTCCAAGGTTTAGGCCTAAGAGTAAGGTTTTAGCGTTCAGGGCTTCGTTCTGTCACCCCACAGCGTGCTGGAATACCCTTCCCCAAAGCCCAGGAGAGTGCATTCCTGGATGCTGTGACTTGAAGATGAGAAGCATAAGTGCCTCTGAAGTACATACAGCTTCTATACAGATGGCTCTGCTGAGTAAACCCATACCTTGACATACACAGCTTGAGAGTTCGCAGAGCTCCGCTCAAAAAGTCTTGTAAGGGAAGGTTTGGTTAGGGTTAGGAGGCAGAACGAGCCAGTACAGGAAAGGTCAAGAATGAGGCTGAACTAGTTCGGGGTTTTGGAGCTTTCGAACCTAAGGGTGTCGTGGCTTTCTGGATTCTCGAGCTGATGGCGGCACTTTTGTGGGCTGTGGCATTTGGGGCTTTGCTTTGCAAGCTTCCGAAGACAGCGGCAATGCTAGTGCCATGAATGAGTCATGAAGCACGATCATGAGAGACCACCGAATGATGCATGCCCCACGAAAGCTGCAGGCCATGCTAAAACCTAACCCTAAACACATACCTGCCCTGAACCACAGGCCCTGAAACTTAACCCGCAGGCTTGGGTGGGGGAGCTATGAGTACAACGACAGACACCCTGCTGGTCATGTCTGAGGAAATACCAAACAGGCCACATAGATGCTCTAACCATGTATGATTCAGATTTTGACTTACCCATGCTGCCCCAGCCGGCGCACATAGAGATCGCAGTTGCCGAGTTGTCCTGCTCCCTCACGATATCCCGGCCATCAACGTCGTCCTTTCACGAAACCCTCAGACTCTAACTCAAGTCTTCATGCAAGTGTTACCTTAACCCGGAATACCCTGCCTTTTTAAGGACTTATATACGGAAACCATAATGAGGAGCCCTAGAGAGGTCGGTTATTCAGGGTTAACCATCGACACCAATGTAAATCCCAAGACATGGTCAGATCCTACTATAGAGGCCTAAATTACCTATACTATTTCAGAGGGGTGGGTGGGATAATTTATTATAATTATCGTATAGTGGTCCAAAACCACATTCTAACTATTAAGGCCCCTATCCTAGGCCCAGAAGCTGAAGCTCATGCTATGCCTGAAAACCTGAATCTGAGTGCCTGAAAGATACCCTGAATTTAGTTCATGGTTGGGATAGTATTAAACATGTAGATTGTTACTCCTTTTTGGGTTTAAGCATATATACCCATAAACATGTAAAATGTTACCCGACTATGACAAAGGAATCCCAATCTTGGAACGTAATCTCCAAGCCCGTTAGTACGACCCTGAATCCCTGAACCGGCTCGCATGACTCTCTGGTAAACCCATGCTTCCTTTCCGTGAGCCCGGAGCATGTCCCAACGTTCTTGAACGAATCTTGTCCCCTGGCCCACAATTCGATTCGAGCCACGCAAAAAGGAGCATGCCGTGGTGCCCTGTTTAAGCAAACAAACACAAGCCGGCATACCTGCTCTCTCTGACCAGGCCTCTGCAGCGTCCTCCACGTCGCCGGCCATGGTGGCGACGGCATCCTCGGAAAAGGGAAGTTGCATATTTAATCAAATTAGGGTTTGGAGTCTTTGGGTTTGGGGTGGAATGCCAGAGCTGGCGGAGGCTTTAACCTGGCTGAGCAGTAGACTCCGGAAAGTTCGTATCTGCCAACTGCCCAATCTGAACGACCACCTCCTAGCCTAGCACGGAGGGTCTCGCAACGTGCGAGTCGCAGGGTTCAGGGTTCAGGGTTTATAGGGTTTAAAACAAAATCACTCTATTCTTGGCACTGTGGGGTACTATACGCTTTCTTAAACGCTGTTGTAGCTACAAAGGGGCCTTTATCGATTCTAAGAGGGCTTCGAGTGCTATCAAATCTAAAGGGCTTGGGGGGATCTCACGACGGACTACAAAGGATATTCATACTCTGGGGTTGAACTGCTTAGGGCTTCCTGGCTCAGAAGCTTAGGGTTTAAGCCTTAAGCATTTCAGGGTTTTGCAGGTATAGGAATTAGGGTAGGGTTTTTTAGGGTTTTTGGTTTGGGGTTCAAGGATATGATATGATAGCATGATGATGCTGGTTTATGATTATGGCACTTTCATTCTGAATAGCAGCATTGCAAACAGATATGCAGCACTCGTGTCGTTCTTGTTAAGTTATCGCTAGCACCAGCAGTAGTAGTAGTGGTAGTGGTAGTACTAGTAGTAGTAGCAGCAGCAGCTCAGCAGGAGGAGGAGGAGGACGAGGAGGAGCAGCAGCAGCAACAGCAGTAGCCGGCAACACTGTTGAGCTCCTTCTTGAGCTTCTCCTTCTTGTCCGCCTCCGGCCTGCTGCGGCTGCTCTTGCCACGCCTTGGCTCTCTCCGCCTGGAGGCCCTGCCACTGTGCAAATTCGGCAGACACGTTCAGCAGGGCGCTGTGTTTTCGCTCTCCCGTCTGCGTGGAGACGAGGCGCTCGGCCTCCAGCAAAGCACCAGCCCTCTTCTGCCGAGCCCCTAAGCCCTAAACCCTAAACCCTACTCAGCTCCTGTAACTCCTGCAGTCTGCTTCACAGAGGCCTGCAGCTCGTGCTGTTCGTGGGCTCGAACCTGAGCACTGCCATTGACTGCCAGGCGGGTCGTAGCATCAGCCGCATGGTTATTTGGGTTTTAAGGCTGTTGGATTTCGGGATTTAACTTCTGCGGGGGTGGACTTCACGATCTAGTCTAAGGTCTCACAGGACCGGGCCTTTGAGACTTGAGGTTTCCGGGCTCAGAGCTTCCTGTTCAAGGTTCAGTGACTGTGAGTTTTGGGATACATTTGGGTAGCAGGGTAACTATCAAGAGGAAGTGTGTGCCCGGAACCCCTAAACCCTAGACCCACAACAAATCAAGCCCCGCACCCGAAACCCGAAACCCTAGACCCCGCACCCAAAATCCCAAACCACACCTCCAAGCCCCCGAACTCGAGGATGAAAGCATCCTAAACCCTGAACCCTGAATCCTAATCCCTAACCACCCAAGCTCTAAACCCAAGTCCTACAAAACTTGTAAACCCTAAACCTCATACCCCGAAGCCCTGCAAAACTCCTAAACCCTAAACCGACGTTGCAGATGCAAGCGTCCCTGACTTCGCCGCGCTTCTTGGGCCGCTCCTTGTGGCAGATGCCCGGATCCTGAGACGGCTTGGGTTTGGTGTTTAAGCTCGGTATTGGGGTTTGTAAGGCTTTGATTTAGGGCTTAGGGCTTTAGGGTTTAGGGATTTAGGGTTTGGTTAGGGTTCAGGGCTTAGGCTTTAACTAATCATTTGTTTTCGGGGTTTAGCATCTAAGGAGTTGACATGTAGATATCGTGTATAGCCGACTCGCAAAGGGTGTCGACTCTGAGGACTTTGGGGATAAATACTTGAAGGGGCAGGGGACTTAGTAAGTTGGTTATAAGTAGGGTTATAATTAGGGTAACTCCATTTAGGGCACTTAATACTTATAACCTACTTACTAAGTCCCCTGCCCCTTCAAGTATGCGTCGTGTAGGGATTTCAAGCAAATTGGGGTTAAGTGTTCGTGAAAAAACTCCACCAACCTTTAGTTACGGACCCCTCGGTGGGGGAACATTACCCCTTTTTGAAGACTAACCGTAAACCCTCAAGCCCTAAACCCTAAAACCCGAAAGCCCCAAATCCTAAACCCGAATTAATCCCTCAAGCCCTAAACCCTAAAACCCGAAAGCCCCAAATCCTAAACCCGAATTATAATCCCTCAAGCCCTAAACCCAAAAACCCCGAAACCCTAACTCCCTAAACCCTAAACCCCTAAACCTTAAATCCCTAAACCCTAAGCCACCCGTGTAGAAGCCCAGGAGAGTCTCCGCGTCGGCTTGAGCCCTTAAGGTTCGGCCTCCTCTAGCAGTTTAGGGTTTAGGGTGTAGGGTTTAGGGTTTAGGGTGTAGGGCTTAGAGTTTAGGGTTTAGGGTTTAGGGTTTCGTACGTCCGACACCGGGGTTTCTACAAAGTGCGGGGGTCAGCATTGCGGGGTTCACATAAGATTAGCCCGTGCAGGATTTGTAAGGTTTATAACTGATATTTAGTAGACTTCTAGACTAGGGCGCGTTGTTGCCGCAAGTCTTTCTCGCAATGCCTCCGGTGCGAATGATGCCAAGATTGGCAAGAGTTCTAAAAAATGTACACTCTGACGTAAAAAAAAAGCGCACACCGCGAGCACTTGTGAAAGGCCATGTGGTTATTCTGTCTACGACCTCATTGCTAGTTGCCAGTCGGTCAGTTAGATATCTTCTTCGTTGGGAGCGATAAGTAACTACAGTGACCCCTAATCACAACTCCCGCTTACTCTAACCCCCTGATCCTTTAGAGCCTGCAGCCCGAAACCGTTGAACCCTAAACTTTGAGCCCCGAACCCTCAACCCTGAAACACGAAACCTTAAAGCCTTGCGCCCTGCACTTCAACTGGGACCTCAATCATTAGAGATAATATGAAATTTTAACAAACTTCAGATCCCTACAGTACTACCTACGTCAGGCGATCATTCAAGTACGCCGCAACCATGAGCCAAAGCATCTGAGAAGACGTGCTGGTTAATGAAGAGCGCGGCTTCTTCCCCTCAGCCCATGGTGGAAGATTTGCACTCAGAGTTTAGGGCTTCGGTGTTTGTCGAGGGCTCGTTTCTCACTGCCGTTATAGGGGTTTAGCGTTCAGGGGTCGTGTCTTCCCGGGTCATGGCTTTGGCATGCGGGGGCGGTGTCAGGATCCGAGAGCGGAATGAGGAGGGATGCGCTTCCTGAATTCCTGATCCATAAGGATACGTAAGTTAGGGCTTGGGGTTTTCCTATAGTCTCCGTTGTAGTTCCCTTGCTTGGTCACCTCATTGTAGGATCCTGAATGTAGCAGCGGTTACACGAAGAAGCGGAACCATAGGTAGGGTTTCAGTCTCTGTCTAGGCAACTCAGGGGTGGACGGATTTCGTCATCCAGGCCCCCGATGATCAGGTTGACGATGGTGTCGAACTGATCGTCCTGGGCGTCTGACTTGAGGTCGAGGCTTGGGAGCCTCGTAGCTTGGGCCTAGGGTGTAGGGTTTAGGGGCTAGGGTTTTGGGTTTAGGGTTTGGGGCAGAGGGCTTAAGGCTTATGGCTGCGGGGTGTCCAGCGTTTTGCCTTCGTCGTTTTGGTCGTGCCTCGGAGGTGCTTCGGTCTTTGACAGTCAGCAGAATTCCCCCCCCCCCCTGTGTCTCCATGGCAGTTCCTTATTTGCTTGGTCAACCTATTCAATATCAGTGTAGGGTTCTGTTTAGGGTTGAGGGTTTTGGCCCCTAAGCCCTACACCCAGACCTAACCCTAAGGGTCCTACCCAATTATCATATACTCTCAATACTAGTTAATTGGGTTATCCCAAACCCGAGTACCTAATTATTGGGTCCTTTCAACCCTTAGATTAAGTGCTTACCATAAAACTGGGTAATCAAAAAGAAGGGGAACTCTCAGCATCTCTGAGCTCGGGTTCGCTTCGGCGTTGGCTTTGGGTTTAGGGTTTAAAGTTTAGGGCAATACCCTAAGGGTCCAAGTACCTAATAATCATATACTCTCCTAAATATTGAGCTACATAACTGCTAGCTGCTAGCCTAAACCTAAGTACCTAATTATTGGGTCCTTTGGACCCTTAGGGATAGGTGAAAGGCAGGATTAAGTGATTAAAGATGTGACTTGCTACAAGCAAGTAAGAAAGATCTGGATAGTTGTAAGTACAGGGAGCCAACCTCAACAACACGATCCCAAACAGATCACAGCTCGAATCAATAATTAGCCAACAATTCGGTAGACAAGACAATGACACCTAGAACCCGAAACCCTAAACCTATGCCCAAAACCCCTAAAATGCAAAGCAACTGCTCCAACGCAAGTGCCTCCAGGAGTTCGGCAAGCACTGGCTGCCGCAAGCAGCGCACGGCTGCTGCCGAGACGACGGGAGCAACGTCGAAGGTCCGCTCGACCTGGCTCTGGAAGTTTCCGAAAAATTAGGCGTACTTTAGGGTTCCTTCAAAGGGTCACTATAAGAGTACCATAAGGGTTCCTTTAAAGGGCTCTATAAGGGTTTAGAGTTTCCGAAAATTAGGGGTATATACCTTGTTTTGGGGTCCTTATAATAAGGATCCTACCTTTGCAAGGTAAAGCCTTGGCGGATCGGCAGTTTTAGTTCCACAGCATCGTCGATTAGAGGCATCATTGTCACCATAATCCAAAGCGAGTCACCAAGTGAGGCATCGCGGATTTGGCGAAGTTCTGCAAACGCTCCTGTGGGGGCTCAATCCTACCTAGGCTTTAGGCCCAATGGCATTTAAAGCTCGAGTGTTTCAGATTTCCCAAGTGATCACAAACCCCAACAGCTGCCACTATCTCTGCATTAAGGGACATATTCTTAAAGCGCTGAGAAGCATCCTCAAGCAGGGACCCGCAATAGTGAAGGCATCTTGATACCCTGAGAGAGTAGGCTTCAGGGCTTTAGGAAGCTACTCAGATGCTTTGAGCAATCCCTTCGACAGGTCCCTAGACCCTCAACCCTAAACCCTGTAGGTACCCAACCCCTAAACCCTAAATCCTAAACCCCTGAACCCTTTAGGTATCCTATGCCCCTAAACATTAAATCCTTTAGGTATCCTGAACCTATGCCCTAAATCCTCCTCTTGGTATCCTAAGCCCTAGACCCTAAACCTCAAGTCCTGTACCCTACAGCGTCGCGGCAGTACATCATTCGAGGTAGTTCCACACCTTGCGGCATTCAAGTACAGCCGCCTTGACACACGCATATACTTCCAAGCACGGTCAAACGCCATGCTCTACTATATCTTTCCACAATCCTCGACAGTACACGGTTATCTATCATAGAGTTGCTACAATCTAGAGAGAAAAACTAAGCACCTCTACAAAGCTTTCCATACACTACTCAGCCCTTCGAGTTCACAGGGGGCTCGCTTGAGGGGATGGGCCGCGTCCTTGACGTCTGGCGACATCTTATTGTTGGGCCCATACCACTGGGTAATCA
Source organism: Symbiodinium sp. clade A Y106 (assembly GCA_003297005.1). Classification (NCBI taxonomy): domain Eukaryota; class Dinophyceae; order Suessiales; family Symbiodiniaceae; genus Symbiodinium; species Symbiodinium sp. clade A. The sequence continues at coordinate 134,367 of BGNK01001227.1, read as the reverse complement.
CCTGAAATGGAGATTCAGGCGGCGTCTGGGGGGCATAGCGACTCGGTTTAGTGCAATGTGAATCCCTGACTAATATGCACTCCACGTTTTCCTAAATATCTCTGCAGGGACTTTCGGGATTTTCAGAGCAGGACCTGACAAAAAGCCGCCAACTTGGATTCAAGCTTGGAGCCCGGAACTCTCAGTTATGTCTAAACCCTCAGCCCCTACGGTAAACCCTAAACCCTGACAATGCTAGGGCTTTTAAAGTTAAAGCTTGCCGAAGGTGGGATTGCAATATTCTGGGTGATACAGATATCCACAAATCCTGGCTGAAATCAATCAACATCCCAATGCTATGACGGTCGTGTGTGTGTTTGTGTGTGTGTGGAGGCATTCCGCAAGACACTATCATGTGTTCGGCTCGGCGCAATCGTTTAAGCTTTACGCTTAGGTTCCGCTGAAGGCTCGAAAAACGCGTGGCACTGACTTCAGAGAAGCCCAGGGGCTCCTAGCAAGACTTGGCTGGTCCTAGAAATGCCTGAAAACTCCCTCCTGTCTTCCTTCGACCCGAAAACCCGGAACAGTGCCAAACAAAACCCCGATTGGGTTGAGGGCCTAGGGCTTGGGATTGCGGGTTTAGGGATGTGGGGGCCTATGGGCGTTTAGGGTTTAGGAAACAACCCTAAACCCGAACTCTAAATCTGAAACCCCCTGGAACCCCCAACCCTGAATCAAACCCTAAACCCCAACTCTTAAACCCCACAAAGCAACGGCCCGCCAGAAGTAGCCAAGAGGCGGCTAGAGCTCTGCCTCTGACTTCCGCCTGGCCGATGTTCGGGCTTTAGGATCGAGGGTTTAAGCGAACACGAATGAATGGCAGCAACTGTTGTCGTCGTTGTTCGGGAGAGTCTAGCAAGATATAACAGCAGCACCGGTCGTTGCCGTCGTCTTTTTCCTACCAACACGGGTTATTCATGATTCGGGGTACTGGCAGCGGCAACAACAGCGGCAACAGCGACCCTGACCTGAAAAGCAACCACATTAGCAGTGATCGTACGACTCACCTCCCTCTGAATCATCATCATGACCACCTATCCGACTCTAACCTCAACCCTAAACCCTCAACCCCCAATCCTCATCCCTAAAACCCTCCTCCTTAAACACACCAGGATAGCGAATCTTCAGCATAATCATGTTGCACTTACTGTCTGAATCTGCCTCACCCTTCGGCCCGCCACATTGCTAGGGGTGCGCACAAAGTGCTTCGTGGGTACTCGGGGGCGATAGGCTCCTGACCATGTACCGAGTAAGGTTGAGGGCTTAGGGTTGAAACCCTAAACCCTAATCCCAGTGCTAACGAAATCTTCTTGCTGCGGTTTAAACTCTAGACATCTTGCAGCCCGGTGACAGCAGGGTCGTGCACCATCAAGAATACCCTGGACGTCCACTTGTTGTCCTTGTACATGTCCTGGGGCAAAACCACAAAACCCAAATCCCACACCCTAAAGGCCTTCAACTAACACATATCTGTGAACAATCCCAGTCAAACACACTCCGCACAACTCCTGCACAACTGACCTGTAGATCCTACACCCTGGAACTTTTAGCTGCAACCAAAATATGCACAGCTAAGGTTTCCAGTTCCCATCATTCTTGGTTGTCCTGATTCCGAAAGCCCAAAACCACCAATCTCAATATTGCTTCTACAGGAAACACCTGGGTCTGTGAAGCATCGGGTCCTCCGCAGCCCGGTGCTCACGCCAGAAAGCCCAATGTTTGGGGTGCCCGTTCGGCCCATGAAACCCCAAAACCCTAAACCCTCACACCCTAACTCAAATCTCCATACCCTGAACCCCAGAAACATCCTTAATATCCCGAAACTCTAGCCCTGTAGAGCCTCTCTTTAAAGGAGCACTACCCTTAAAAGAGCCCAAAAACCATGAAACCATGCAAGGGCTCAGGAGCAGCTTTCATGAGGCGCTCCACAGCATTCAAAGTGTAGACCCGGATCACCTCGCTAATGTCACCTGGGTGAGGGTAAGTATACATATATATATATATGGAGATTTAATGTAATGTATTATATATATATACACACATATGGATATATGTGTATATACGTTTTATAATAAATATGTACACAGACGGATAGATAGAGACTGTTTAGGGTGTTGAGGTTCAGAATGGTTTAGGACTTCGGGGTGGGCTTTGGGAGGGTTCACAGGGTGCTATAAGTAAGGGCTTCCATATAGGGATCAGGGTGTGTTTTGTGTTGTCGCTGTGCTTTGTTGCAGGAGTGTGTTGGTCTTTGGGGTTTAAAGGTTTGCGTTGTAATTATAGGGGTCCTCTGCACACAGTATAGATCCTGAACGCACATGCCTTGTCTTGGTCTGCCTTTGTCTGTTACCTGTACACCGTGACACCTTCTTCCGAGGATTCAGAGCTCGGGAATTCGGCTTTACCCCCGAAGGTTTAGGGTTTAGGGTCCTAAACCCTAAACCCATGCCGCGGGGGGAGAATCGGCGAACTCTTGTCCGAAGTGTCCGTAATAAACCCTACTTGGAGGTTCATGGGTAGCTATTAGTAGGGTTGCAAGTAGGGTAACTATAATTAGAACCCATATTACGGGACTTATAACCCCACTTATAACTACCCATGAACCTCCAAGTAGACCCTGAACCTGTGGGCCCGAGTGTGCTTTTTTGGGTGGTTCTGCTCAAAGGGCTCTTGTTCGACTGCTTGGAGGATTAGGCCTTCGAGGTTCGGGCCTTTGGATCTACATTTCGGAGTTTAGGGTTGCGGGTTTAGGGGTAGGGATTAGGGTTTAGAGTTTGGGGTTTTGAGTTCCGGGTTTAAGGTTTAGGAGTTTTTCAGGGCGTGAAGCCTCAGCACGTAAAGAGATTCTACAAGAGCTATGTAACGAGTAAACTTTAAGCGTTGGGGTTCGTGGTTTAGAGTTTAGGGTTGTTGGGTGTTCGGTTTTGGGGCTGTTGGGTTTTAAGGCTTGTTTACGGTTTTAGAATTTGGGGGCCGCGGACCCCATAAACACTCAAAACCCAAAGACCCTGAAACCCCCCTCAAAAAAGGGAAAGCCCTAAACCCCCAACAGCCCAAACTCCAAAAACCCTGAACCGGAATCACTGAATGCCACATAACTCCCATACCCGCCCCCAGAATTCGCCTTACCCTTGAAGCAAGTCCCATAGTACCTGGAAGGCCATTTGTCTCTAGACCTCGCCACCCTACTGTTGATGATATAAATCCTGCCTTACCCTTAATACAGAATAGACCATTACTGGGTTGTAGTTTTGGGGCTCTGAAAAGTATTTATGAATAGGTACCTCTATAGAAACCATAAAGGGAAATTAAAAAGTTTCCCAAATTGCAACCTAGATTATTCCCATAGTTTAGGGTCCGTAAGTAATGCAGGATTTATATTATCAACCCTAAGACTCTGAACTGGTCGATCCACCCTGGCTGGGTGCGCCACGACTACGAAGAGGAACGATGGTCTCCAACAGCTGGTTTCGGGCCACTTGCATGTCCTGGGCACTGAAGGAGATGAGGGTTCAGGCTCCCTAAACCCCAAACCCTGAAGTCGGGGTTTGAGTAGGCCATGCAGGGTTCCAGGGCTTGCGCTTCTGAGATGCAACCTACCTACACCCTAAACGCTTTGGGTACTGCCCCATGTTCTTATCAGCTTCGTACTTGGCGAACTCAGACCAATCAGGCATCTCGTCCGGCTGCACTTGCAGGGGTAATTGCTGCATGTCATTCAGCAACCCGTCAAGCCATGCGCGCGGATCAGCGTCGGGACTCAGTGCGCCACGCCGGTATTCAGGAGGTAGTAGTGCCACATGCATTTCTTGGCATCGTTTGCTTTGAATGTGCAGTTGGAGCACTGCATGACTTGAACATGTTGCAGCAGATCCCGCTTCTGTGCTTGGGTAAGAGCACCTTTGTTCGTGCGACCTTGCTTGAAGCAAGCCGGCGTGGCCTGCAAATCGTCTTTCGGGCTGTCCCGCCACCGTTGCTCCAAACGCGATATTTTTTTTAGCGAGATGTGATACTCCGACAACCCGCTCTCGGCCGCCAATGCGTTTTGAAGACGCCAGCCCGGATCAGGTTGGCAATATCCAGGCTGGGCATGGAGCGTTGGATTTGGTGATCGTTTAATGATCCGGGAAGCATAGGGGCTGTTCAAACGGCTCTACAAAAAACTCCACAGTGCTTTTAAAACGGGTGTAGAAGTTTCACAAGAAGAGTTGTGTAGCTCTATTTACCATGCTTTCCTGCAGAAGTAGCCGATGCCCTTCCGAAACAGTGCGCATTAAAGGGCCAAAAACCCGTTTACTATCCAAAACGGTATCGAAACCGTACCAAAACCCTCGGAGGAAGGTTCAAGAAGTCCCGGCTTCCAAAGTATCCTAAACTCTAAACCCTGAAGCCTAAGCATCATGTGTGAGTTTGGGTGGTGGGCCTGGGAGCACTAATTGGGATTCGGACTTGAACACACACTGTTTAAGGGTTTAGGGATCATGCCCACCTTGTAGGTCCAGTGTTTCTTTGCAGTTTACTTTCCAGAGACTGCAAAACATCGGCCCTTTGTTGCGGGTCATGGGCATCTTAGTCAAAACAGCAGTCGGGTACTACTGGTATACGGACCTGAATAGTTACTTGTTCTATTTTTTGGGGCTCCTTACTATAATCAATAGAATATACCCTTCTGATGATTAAGGCCGCTAAACCCTAAATCCCTTATCGAACCCTGACAGGATCCCATTTAAGCAACCCTATTCAAAATTATTTCAAGCCCCCATAGTATCTGATACAGAACCGCTTAAGCATCACGCGGCTCTCTCCAGAGCGTTCGTACTGTACTTGTAAGTACTACGCAATAAGCACAAGTAATAAGAAGAAGAATAGTGATGATATTCATCGTGATAATAATGGTGGCGAGGCATCATCATCATCATCATAACCAATATTAAAAATTCGTGATAGTGATAATAACAATGATAATGATAATGATACTGATAATAATGGCAATAAAGTCAGAATTTCACGCGCGAGAACCTACATCACTCTCAATGACCACCATTACATTCAGGGACCTAAACACAATCACTTACAATTAACATAGAGTTCGGGGCATGCTGTACTATAGTTATATTCGAGATGACAAAGGGGTCCTGCGTGTCCCCCAAACCTAAGCCGGTAAGGCTACCAGGAGTTTAATCCCTAAGCGCTAGCTAAATACCCCAAACCCGAAACCCTAAATATCCCTAAATTGGATTGACAAAGCCAGGCACGGACCTCCTCCAAACTAAGCGATTGGAAGCCCAACCCTAGAACCCTACCAGCCCGAAGCTCTGAAACCCTAACGCCTCCCAGCCCTAAAGCGCAGTAGTCTACCTCCGAAAGAACCTGCCAGCCATAAATCAGTCAACCCTAAACCCTAACCCGTAACCCTAAGCCTTAAACCCTAAACCCTAACACTAACCCTAAACCCGAAGCCTTGTAAACCCTAAACCCTAAACCCTAAGCCCTAAACCCTGAAGCCCAAGAGCCCTAAACCGCGGACTCCCCAAGCTGTGACACGCCGAAGCCTTGAAAGAACTCTGGAAACTCGTAGACTTCTAAGCTCCGCTCCTTTGTGTGCCTTGCCGAGGTGGCCACCTTAGTCAGCCGAAGGTTTTCGAAGATTGCACCAGAGACTTTTAAGTTGCAGGGGCTGGGTTTATGGTTTAGGCTGGATGGTTTTAAGGTTGCAGGTGTAGGGCTTAGGGTTGGTTTCCTTTCAGCACCTTTTTCCGTCTGCCATTGCGATCCGAGCCTACGGAAAGCCATTTGGGCAAAACCTCATAGAGCTCACCTTCCGCCTGCACCGACCAATCCACAAGATATTCTGGGGCAGTCCGCTGGTCGAAGGGAAGCGTGTGGTGCAGCGTTTGGGGCCTCAAGACCACACCCTAAAGCCTGTATTCCCTCATTTTAAGGGGTACTGGGTATAGCAACGATACATCGTTCAGGTCTTTGAGGTTCAAGGGAGCGCACCTTCAGAGAGCAGATGAGAAACGCAGGAAACGCATCACCACCTTTAGCCAAGCACTCACATTCCAAGCTCGTCCTCCAGAGCCGGAGGCGGCAGCCCTAAACCTTAAACCCCTAAACGCTAACCCCTAAACCCTAAAAACCCCTAAAAACCCTAAAAACCCTAAACACCCTAAACGTCTTGGGAGCTATGGCCCGAACTCCCAAGAGCTTGCGAGTCTGGCAGGCACCCTGCCTGCGCTCGTCCTCTTCAGCCCCGATGTGCATGTCATGGTAGTTAGTAAGTAGGGGGCCAAGGGTCCCTGTAAGGGATCTATAGAGGTACTATAAGGGTTTAGGGTCTACTTGGAGGATCATGGGATTTAGTAGGGTCGTGATGCTGGCGATACCGATGCTTTTCCGGAAGGACGCCTTGACGCGTCGTGGTGGCTGGTCTTCATACCAGTCCTGAACGGGATCGCCCAGACCGCCCTCGATGCGGCACCGGAGCCGAAGACCGTCCCCTAGCGAGAACTCGGGCCGCTTCCCGTTTACGGGGCTCCTCGAAGCTTGCTGTGCAACCATGCTGCGGGGCTAAGGGTTTAAGGCTTAGGGCTTGGGGTTAAGGGTTCTGCGTTTAGGGCCTAGGGGGGGGGGGGGGGGGGGGGGGGGNGGGGGGGGGTGGGTGGGGAGGTTGTAGAGGATCCCGCTGCAGGGATCCCCACCAGTCCCTAATCCTCAGGGTCCTTTGGACCCAATAATTAGGTATTCGGTCTTAGTACAGTAGTTATGTAGGGGTGGGTTTTGGAGAGTATATGATTGTTAGGTACTTGGAACCTTTGGGGTAATCTTCATGGAATAGTCCGTAAACGCAGTCTAGCTGAAGACATTTAGAATCCGACGTCGCAGTGGGTTCAGGGCATGGGTTTTGGGCTTAGGGTTTACGGTTTGCAGTTTAGGCGGTTTGGGCCAAGATTTTAAGGTATTGAGGGCCGAGGTCTCCTTTCACGGGTTTAGGGGCTGGGTCCGGACTTCAATCTCGATGCCCTGGACTTGCATTGAAAATCTCCAAGCAGAAAGCGTGAAGCCAAACTCAACACGTGAGAAAAAGAACACAGAACGGAACCCTTCAGGGAACCAGGACTTTACAGAGGCATCCGAAGAAACCCTCGAAGGAATGCTTTAGGGATATCAGAAACTTCAAATCCTAAACCTTAAACGCCGAGACACATCTCGTTTCAGCTGCTGCTCCTGAAGGGCGTGCATATGTTGGGTTTGGGTTTCGGGGCTCGGGGTTTTGGGGTTTAGGGGCTTAGAGGGCTTAGAGGGCTTAAGGGCTTCTCAGGGGTGCCGGGTTTAGGGCTCTAGGGGTTCAAGGGTTTGCTAGAGCTAGGTTGGAGGCTCCAAGGTTGAACATCACGAAGATCCTGTCCTACATCAATCGGCACAAACGAGAATAAGGTACTGGGAGTGTAGAAGCAGCGAAGCTGGCCCGAACACCCGTAAAGGCCTACTAGGCCTTTGAGGTGTTCGTAGATAAGATCATCTGTTCGTAGACAAGATCATCGTAGACCTAATGAGGAAACCATGTAATGTCCGAATGACCTACCTACTACCTACTCGTAGGTTCCCGAAATAAACCCACGAAATACCTGTAGACACGTACGGAAGCCCTTACGAAACCAGAAAACGTACACTGCACCGCAGGACGGCAAGATGCTCCCAGCCCAGCGGCCTATTCAATTCGTAATATAGGGGCCTTAATAATTACCTATCCTATTTCTTGGGGTTCCCTATTTTAGTTAAAGTATAGTGGGCCCCAGAACCTTATTCTAATTATTAAGGCCCCTATATTAGGCACCTGCAGCTTCTGAAACCAGTTGCATGTGCTCACCCAATTCGATGCCAAACCCAGCCGTGGCTGTTGGGTTTAGGGTTTAGGACATCGGAAGGATGCTTTCGTGTCCCGAGCACGCTGTATCGCATAATGGTCAGTAGTGCGATACCACATCTGCGCAGATCCGCCTCAGCCCACAGGTTGTTTATGTAGTTGCACTTCACAAACGATGGAACGACGTTTGCCAGGGTATTCGGGTTTACAGGTTTGTCAGGTTTATGGTTCAGAGTTTGATGGTCGAGGTGTCTAAGTTTAGGAGTTTAGGGTTGGAGGGTTTGGGGGTTGGGATGTACGCATTTTGGGGTTTCTGAGGCTTAGGGTTTAGGGTTGGTTGGGGCCCGTTTCATACACAGCTTTATGAGCTTTTGCACAAGTCGGATGTTTGGTGTGGGATTCTAGTCTATATTGCAGGGTAGGTAGATAGGTAGATAGGTAGATATGTAAGCAGATAGATAAATATATAGATAGATGGCTAGATGTGTTTGAAAACATATACATCACAAAACTATAACAAATATATTCACAGATCATGGACCTATTTAGAAACCAACCATTGCTCATATATGATCAAAATCACCATTGACATATCTTCTCTAAATACTCTCAGCACTTACACACACACACACGCATGGCTGCACCAGCCATTGCGCACAGAGACACCTAGCTGTAACATGAAAGAACATCAAGCAATAGAATGAACAATCCTGCAAATATATTTTCAATTGTGCGATTGGCTCTACACGTGTTGTATATGGGCCATGAGAAATATGTAACAGCCCAATTGCAAATCCTTTCGACAGAAGATACATTACTTCAAGATATTTCGACATTGCTCGCAAACCAATTGTTTGGAAGCACAGAGCAGACAAACTATTTTCGTAAGTGTGCGTTATAAATGAAATCTATAACCGTCCAAGCTGCACAAGCTTTTTCAACGGTGCTGTGAGTCCAGGTAGAGCTGCCAAACTTCGTGTGGCGACCGGCATTTGCCAAGAGCATGGCCGCGGTCGTCCATAGCCCACCAGCCTGGAGGCCCACGGCCCAACTGCCGAAAAGAAACTCTTGGAGGCAGCATCTGCCAAACCTCCCGTTGCTCATGTGTCCAGATCTCAAAAGGAACATCGCCTTCGTCCGGCGGCGGCCTCGTTGACCTGGCCAATGGATAACTAGCGGCGATACAGTGGCTGGGGTTTAGGTTCTTTAAGTTGCTTAACGATGTCTAACCCTTGCATAGAATGAGATACCTGCAAACTTGCAGGACCCTCGGGCCTAGGACGTCGCAGTCAAACAAAATCTTCCTATGTTCACCCTATACCCGCATAAATGTAAAACAGCTCACTTCCTTTGCTGGCCTCTCGGGTCGAGGGTCGGCTTGGCGAGGTTGGTCTGGCTCAGGAGGGGGCTGAGGAGGTTCTTCGGCTTCGGGTTCGGGTGCTGCCCCAGGCTCCCTGGCCATGTCTTCACCAAAGAGCTTTCCGGCCATTTGGAAGCCGGAGGCGGCACAGACCTGAGCTTATCAGTTGTTATACAGTCCATGTGTGTGTGTGTTTTCGTTTTGCTTCCAAGAACAGCCTGTACTTTAAACAAACATTCTCTCGAGTTGTCTAGGACCTAGCGGCTTTTTTGTACTTGCGGACGAACGGGTGGGTTTTGCAAAGGCGGATGTTGTCCCTGTCTTTGAGGAGAGTCTCAAAGGCCTGGACCTGCTCCTTCACCACCCGCATGTAGTAAGAAGTTGGGACTTTTTGCAAAGTGACGGAGGCATCGAAAGGAAGTTGCAGATTCAGCCATTCCACAACAGTCGCCAGCCACTCCTGGGGGTTGCCATGCCCTTTGCATCGTACTTCAACCCGGTAGCCGCCAAGGTCGCGATCCTCGGTCAGCTCCGGGAGAAGACGTTGAAAAGCCTCCAGTTTTTCTGGCTCCCCGATGGTCGTCGGGGCTTCTTTCCAATCTATGGACGACAAGGGGATTAAGGGGTGTTGTTGTGTTAACTATTGAAGCCTCCATGCCATATCACACTTTAAGAGCTTAAAATTCAAGTCTTAGGGGGTTTGAAGCTGTAATAAGTTGAACTGTTGAAGGTTTAGGGCTTGATGCTTTTTATTAGACCTGGGCTCCTGCAACTGTGACGTATGGCAGTACAGCCATGATGTAGCTGTACGTGCCAAAGCAAGTAGTCATGGAGAGAACTAGAAAAGCTTCGCTGAGTCTGCAGACTCTATTAGCCCGGCATGGGCAGCGCCCAAGTAAGCAACGAATCTCATAGGAAGCAGAGGCCAACCGTGCAAATCCAATCTTGACCCTATCTAAAGCTAAAGCCTCGCCACAAAAACCCTCACAATACATGGGTCCGAATATCTAGTAGTAAGACTCCTGACGGCTCCCTTATAGAACCATACTACAATATGTCCCGAAACTCTTTTCAGACCACTACCATACAGAACCTCTGCAGATCGCTTGTAACACTTACAGCACCCTGTGAAGGAATCCCTATTCTAACTTTGAACGTGCCCCGCGCCCCATGGTCCGCAAAAACCCTGTAATACAAACTCCATCTATGGCAACTTCAAGTCTGTAACTCCCAAACCATATGTCCTCAGCTTGACGTCTTGTCGTGGTTGGGTTTAGAGTTTAGGGCTTGAGGACTTTGCGGCTGGGGGTTTTCTGGTTTGGAGTCTTTTGAGTTTACGGTTTCAGGTTTCCGGCTTACCCCAAGGGTCCCAGTACCTATAAATCATATACTCTCTAAAATCCTGACCTACATAACTACTATCCGAAAACCGAGTACCTAATTATTGGGTCCTTTGGACCCTTGGGGTTAAAGCCCTAAACCCTAAACCCCTAAGCTCCTAAACCCTGAACTCCCAAACCCTAAACCTTAAATCTGAACCCTTAAGCCCCAAACCCTAAACCCCTATAGGGCAGGACCATTCCTTAACCCCAAAGAACCTACCTTTTTAGGGTTCCTTATTATGAGTTCCTTATATAAGTCCTTAGAAAAGGTAGGTAATTTAGGGTTAAGGTTGGGTTAGGGCAGGGGAGTTCAGCTTCAGGCTCAGAGCTGGGGTCCTGCCGCGCGGTAATGTTGCGTCTCGCGCTGGTGAGCTGGCGCTCGAGGGTGTCGTGGCTACGGCCTGGGCGAAGGCTTTGTCGCGGGAACGTAGGAGCCTTAAACTTAATAATTAGAAGATGGTTTTGGGGGTTCCTCAGTAAAACTACAGTCTAATATACCCCCAAACCTCAAGGCTATTCTAATTATTAAGGCCACTACATTACTTCGAAACGGGTTTCGGGTTTAGGGTACTACTTACCACTCATCAATAAACAGCTGAGGCTTGGACGATAGGATGGAAAACAAGGCAGATCAACCTTTTTGCAGAAGCCACGTCAAAAACCATCGAACCGCTCATAAAGGCTTTAGAGACCTATAGAATACTGGAAACCTCTGCGCCCACCCCTATGCGAGTTCCTAAACTGCAGATCCGCAACAGTAGCGCTGTGAAACCCCAAAGACCCGAAAACCTTCCGAAACCTGAAACAAACCAAACACCGAGAAACCCGCAGTTAACACCCCAGTAACAGCAAAAGACAACAAGAAAGCTACAACACCCCTTACGCCTAAACCCTAAATCCGATATCCTAAACCCTGGCTATTTCATGGTTGGGATAGGATTAAAAATATACAGTTTTATGCCTTACTGGGTTTAAGTACCCATAACAATCTACAATGTTACCCAATTATGACAAAGCTAACCCCCTAAACCCCAAGTTCTGCCAGGCGTCTCAGCGACTCGACCTGGTATCCCAGCGCCTGCATCGGAAATCTCGTTTGGGTTTGCGGGGCAATTGGGGATCTAGGGCTAAGGGGTTTAGGGTTTAGGACTTAGGGGTTTAGGGGGGTTTAGGGGTTTAGGATTTTAGGGTTTAGGGGTTCAGGGGTTTAGGGTTTAGGGCTAAGGGGTTTAGGGTTTAGGACTTAGGGGTGGTATGTGGAGTTCTCAAGGTGTTGGGTTTAGTGCTTTGGGGACGAGGTTTGCGCTGGGGAGGCTACTTTGTATGGTCCCTGAACCAAAGCTCATGGTTTTGGGTCTATAGAAAAAATGTATATACATATATCTATCTTAGCGGCTGAGTATCCCAGCCCAAAACAAGGTTAACCTTTTCAATTATGGTAGGAGTATATAAACCCCAAAATGTTAAAGTTTAACGGTTAGCTACTTAGCTATTTAGCTATTGTTTTGAGCATAGGGTGTAAGGCCTCCGCGACGGCAAGCGCTGCAACAGTGGCCACGTGCCGCACGGAGCGGATCTGCCTGGGTGTCCCCCAGCAGGAGTCAAGTGGGCATCTTTGTTTTCCGGGCATTTTAGAACCCCAAAACCCTAAACCCTGGACCCCAAACTGTAAACCCTACACCGCAAAACCCTAAACCCTGGACCCCAAACTGTAAACCCTACACCGCAAAACCCTACACCCTGGACCCCAAACTGTAAACCCTAAACCCCAAACCCTACACCCTGGACCCCAAACTGTCAACCCTAAACCCCAAACCCTACACCCCAAAACCCTAAACTTTGTGGTGCTTCGCACCACAAGGTGGGGAGTTCAGGCTTTGACCTTCGGAGTTTTCATGCTCTAAGGCTTGAAGAATTCAGCTCCGAAGTCAAAAGACTCATCTATAAACACAATACGGTTGATGATGTAAACCCTGCATTACCTTGAGGACTCTAAACCATGGGAATATTGGTATATTCCTGATTGTGGGTAATGCAGCATTTATACCATCAACAGTAGCTTAAAGCCTAGAGCCGAAAGTCTGAACCCCAAAACCAACAGCTATGTACACTCCAAGCCGCAGAACCAACACGCACACCCTCTGCGTCTGTTTCGTGATGTGCCCCGAAGATTTTGCTACGACAAAACGAAACACTAATCGCTCATCTGAATTGCGCCAGCTTTGTGGCTGTTGGTACAAAGCCCTAACACCTGGGTGTTGGGTTAAGGATGTTTGGAGCTTGCGTCTTCTTTAGGGGTTTCAAGGCGTTTATGTGTTTTTTGAGTGTTGTTTAAGGGCTTTGGGCCCAGGATTGAGGTTTCTTGCCACCTCTACCAGAAGCCGAGCGAAAATAGAGGGGCCTTCACTTCATCTATACTACAGTAGTATTAGGGCATAAAATTAAGCAACCCAAATACATAGTCTTTGTCTCGAAACATCATGTAAATTTCACGGGCTTTCTGCCGGACAACAAGGTTGTCCATGAAAGTAAGCCCCTATTGACGCATCCAGCGTTGGTGCTCAGGGACCTTCTGGAGAAAGAACTCAATATTGCCGATCGTGGGCGGTAGCCGTGGTGCGATCTCGAGCACTTCCGGATCTTGCAGACCTGGGCTGCCGACTTCTCGGCTGCCCGGTTCACGGTCCTTTGCAACACCTCCGCATCAGACATAAAGGCCTCAGTGGAAGACCCAACAACTGCTCTAGTGACCACCCCTGGATCCTGTGGGCAGCCCGCCCTGAGAGCGCAGCTTCTTCAAAACCGGTGTCGCTAACACAAGCCTCGCCACCACCATGCCATTGTCGGTTTGGAGTTAGTCTTACTAAGTGTAGGGCGTAGGGCGTCTGTAGTATGGACAATGCAGCCACTGGACTTGGTGCACATGGGCCTGAGGCTTTTCATGTTGGGTACTGCCCCCATACAGCAACTGTCTATACTAGGGTTACAACAACCGAGGGCCTAATATACCCATACTTTGAATGTTACTCAACTGTGTGGGGGCAGTATCCAACTTCATGGTTGAGGGTTGAGGGCTCTGCCCAAAGTCTCCACCTCCCACCCAGTCGAAGGGTTTGCGGTTTATGGTTTAGCGTTTCGGACCTAGGTCCCTTAAGCCATATATCAACGGTATGATAGACCTTTCTACAATGCATCGTATGTATAGCTTAGTACAGCAAATGAAGCTGTGGGGTTCTCTTGGTAGGATTCAGGGTTTAGGGGGGTATGTAGTGAATCTCTTCTGTTCAAAATTTTGGTTATGTTAGTTTGGAAAAGATCGGGGCTTCCCGGTAGAACCCTCGAGGAAGCCTTGATTGAAGGAACCCGCATTAAGGCCTGAGGGTTTAGAGCTCGGGCCTTGGAAACCCCATCATCTCCAACACAATTGCGGTGAGTACTTGTCCGTTGACTCCAGGGCCTTTAAAGCCTAGAAACCCTAAACCCCCCCGAAATCCTAAACCCCTACATCCTCATGTAGTGATGGCCTTGGCGTTTTATCGTCTTTCGGAACAAAATGCCCTGAGCTCTCAACTACCCGACTCCCTGGACACGGTTTAGCATAGGGGTTACGATCTGTGTTGGCAAGACATGCAGTTCAAAAACCATAGCTCAGCTGCGCGTTGGGCAAGACGAGCAGCCAACGCGTCAACGTTGCCTTAGCACAGTAGCCCATGGAAGGTCACGCCGTTGGACTTCGGCACTTGTGGCACATAGGCTCTACCGTATAGTAAACTTCTCCGGGTTTGGAGTTTCGGGCTTAGGGCCAGGTGTGCGTGATGCTCCGGAAACTGCTTCTAACTTCAGACGCTTCGTGTGGTTGACCGCATGATATTCATTGGTTCCCGAGCATCCCCTTCTATCTTCGGCAAGCCTGTGCCCAACTCTCTGGCAGCAAAAATCGCAAGCTCTACAAACTGCATAGAACCGCTGGGTTCCTTCAAGGAGCATCGAAAGAGGGGCCACAGCAAAATGTCTACATAGACTCCTACCCGCCTCCTTATTCGAGCACCCCCTCTGCCCTGATATGAAGCAAAGCTCATGACCCTTAGAAGCGACCCCAAGAAGGTGCTCTTTAAACCCAAATCCCTTCAAGGCCCTAAAACCTCTGAAACCTCTAAACCCTCTACCTATAGTCTCCATTGTAGTTCCTTTTTTGGTTATCCAAAACCTCTATTATCGGATCCTAACCATAAAACTGGTTAACCAAAAAGAGGAACTACAATGTAAACCCTAAACCCGGTAAACCCCAAGCCAGAGACCCGAGACCCCTTCTTCCCCTTAAACCGATGACCGATGATTCGGAGCAACGGTCCCTGGAAAGTCGAAACTGTCAGTGGCGATCTCCGAGGCCAGGGTTAACACTATCATCTCCAACGTAGCAGAATTGTTCTTCAGAGGGTGTGATCGACAAAAAAAATGGGGGGAGGGGCTGACTGATTAATTAGATTAGGGCTTTGCGGTGTATCTATTTACAACAGTATACTTCCGTAAGGCACTTCGGAAGCCCTAAAGCCCAAAGCGTAAACCCTACGGAACACTAGTATTGCTCAGTAACTTCTATCCTAATCCGGTTTCGGAGCCAAGCCTAAACGCTAAACCCTGAACCCCGAAAGCCCGAAAGCCTGAAACCCTAAAACCCTGTAGCCCTAAACCGTAAACCCTAAAACCCTACAAACCGGAACTCTAAGGAACAACAATATTGCATATTCTGTCTTCGATGTGAATTTTGGGACCCTAATTATTATGTAACTATAATAAGGGACCCCCAAAACAGTATAGGTAATTATGAAGGCCCCTGATATAGAACCCTACAATAGACATAGATCCCAGATAGAACCCTACTATAGACATAGATCCCTTATCGCCCTCTTCATGGAAGCCTTGAAAGGAACCCCCCCAAAATAGTATAGGTACATAAAATTATTTAGGCCCATTACCCTAAACCCTAAACCCCAAGCCCTAAACCCTAAACCCGATGTCGGAGCCAAGCGACTGCCAGCTGACTTTCAAGCAAGGCCTGGCCACTCCTCGGGCAACTGACGGTTCAGGGTTTAAGGTTTAGGGTTCACGGTTTAGGGCTCACGGTTTAGGGCTCACGGTTTCGGGTTCAAGGTTCAGAAATAAAGGTTTAGTGTTTGAGGCTTAGGGTTTGAAAGCGTCTAGGGCTGAGGCTAATCAATTTGATGTTAATTAAATTGCAATGTCCAGGTTTTAGGGTTAGGGTCTTGGTTTAGAGGTAGAGAGTTGCTAGGGTTTACGGTTTGAGGTTCTGGGGTTTCATTTGTTCCAGTGAACCCTGTTGGACCCTACGCCAAGGACCCTAAGGAAACCCAAAGCGTTGAAGCCCGGAGGCCTTTAATAGCCAAGTCTACAGGAAACTCTCAGAAGTTAGAAGAACCCTGAAGAAAAACAACACCCCAAAGACCCCTAACGCCTCAACCCCTAAGCCCTAAACCCTGAACCTGGGAAATCCCGAAGCTGTAAACCCTAAACCTTATACGGGCGCACACCCAGTATAAGCCCTAAACCCTAAACCCTAAACCGTGACCCTAAACCCTAAACCGTGACCCTAAACCCTAAACCTTAAATCTTAACCCCCCAGCCCTTCCCAAGCCCAGAGAGGCCAGGGCTCTGCTCCCCAAGACCCTGTGCGATGAACTTCTCCAAGTTCGACACCGACCGCCGGCTTTGAGCGATGCCTGGGCTCCGAGAGTGCCAATGAATATACCTTAAATTATAGTAGGATCCGTAATATGATTCAAGGAATATTCCCGAACTAAAGGATATCGGAGTCTCAGGGAGGTCTCTGAGCTCAGAAGTACAAAGTTGTATGGCTTTGTTTAAAGTGCACTGAGCTTTCACTCCGAAGGGCTTAGGGTTTTCGGGTTTGGAGTTTGCGGTTTAGGGGCCACTTACAGAGTTCTATGGGGCTTTGGATTTAGGGTCTAGGGTTTGGGGGGGGTCAGGGGCCACTTACAGAGTCCTATGGGGCTCGATGAAGGTTCCACTGGGGTTACGAAGGCTTCTACTAGGCTCTATCAGGGTTCTACTGGAATTCGGCTCCTTGAGTGTTCTGCAGGGGCTCCATGTTAAAAAAAAGGTTCAGGAGGCTAACCTGGTTAGATAGATAGACGGCTTCCACAAGGGTTCTGGGTTTATTGCTTCGCGTGTTACATTAGGCTTTATTGCCTTTTAGGGTTAGCGGCTTTAGGGTGGTGGTCCGATCGTAACGAGGATAGCAATGATTCCACCGTGGCGACGACGATGCTTCTTGTCAAACAGGTGCATGCTACACGCTGTGAGCTCTGCCGCGGCTCTTGTCTGAGAACCCTAAACCCTAAACCTTAAACCCTAAACCCCTGAACCCCTTATAGATCCCTTATAGATCCCTGTAGAGGAACCCTTATAGAACCCTTATAGGACCTAGATCCCTGCAAAGAAAACTTCACGAAGTCACAGCAGCCGGCTTCGAAGCCAAAGCCCAAAGACACCATAATCTCACACCCACTTTCCAGAAAACACCCATTGCTCCTGAGCCTTCTCATCATAATCCTACACCCTAAGCTCTAAACCCCAAACCCCAAAGCCCCACCACACTAAAACCCAAACAAAACCCTGCAGATGCGTCGCTGGGCAACAGGGGGTAGAAAGAGGGATCGATGTTGTTCATCTTCACCCAATCGGGCAGCCGGATCCTTTGTTCTGCATGCGGGAAAGGTTTGGGTGGACCTCTTCGCTTGGGGTTGAGGGTCTTGGGGCTTAAGGTGTAGGGTGTCGGGGCTACCACTGCGGATGGACCAAAGACTGCACGAACTGGAGTACCCTAAACTCTGGAAATTGAAAAGTATCCGGACTGTCCCGTACTGACCCTATATAATCCCTAACCCAGCGGGACCCTCCGCAATAGACTTCAAGATCTCACGATCTCTAGGAGCTTGGGATTCAAAGCACAGGGCACCGGGGGGACCTCGGTATCATCTATAACCCTTAATTAAGGACTATACCTTAAATTATAAGGGGCTTCATATTATGACTTAAGCCATATTCCTTAATTAAGGGATATTGGATCCTCAGTTTAGGGTTTAGGGTTTCAGGGTTTAGTGTGGCTGTGGCGGCGTCATTCCCCGGAGCAGTTGGCTTTGGGTTTACCCTAAGGGTCCAAAGCACCCGATAATTAGGCTTCGGTTTCGGATAGTAGTTATGTAGGTTACTATTTGGGAGAGTATATGATTATTGGGTACTTAGACCCTTAGGGCAAAGGCCCCGGAATGATAAGAACAGGGCACTCGGGAGTTTTGCGAAATAGCTATCCGAAGGAATACGATTGGTAATTCTTCAAGGCCCTGAACCCTACACCCTGATCCCTAGACGCAAACCCTAAACCCAGCCTAAACCGCAAAGCCCAAAGCCCAAGGCTTCAAATCTCAATTAGAGTAGGGTTTTGATGTACATTATGCTATAACGGTCTGGGGACTCTTGCGCAATACAAAAGCCTCAATTACGAGAAGAAGGCCTTTGGACATGTTTTGTAATTATAAGTCTAGTTTGGAACCCTAAGCAACAATGTTCCGAATTGCTGATGCACCTGATCCACGTCACTTAGAACCACTTCTAATCTTACCTTTTTAGATCCTGCAATGAGAACCAGAAGGAAACCCCAAGCGTTAGGGACCTAAGGACCTAGCTGAGTCCCGGCGGACTGCACCAGGCCCTAGACTTCAACCCTAAACCCCACGTCCTAAACTCTCAACCCTCAGCCCTACCCAAACCCTAAACCCTAAACCCTAAGCCCTAAGCCCTAAACCCTAAACCCTAAACCCTGAAGCCTGAGCCCTAAACCCTAAAAACCCCTAACCAGCCAGGTGACACAAGCTCAGCCGGCTCAACCTGGAGAATGTGTCGGCTTGGAGGGGTAAGGGCCCCATGAGGGTACGACTGCAAGGGCCGCCCAGGGCTCCTAGCGTTTGCAGGGATTAGGGTTTACCCGTAGGCTCCATAGTAGTTCCTTTTGGGGACTACCTATTATAGGATTCTAAATATGAACCCCAACAAGGAACTACCATGGAGCCTGTGGGGAGGGACTCATAGGGTGTTTTCAAGGGTTCTTTACGAGCTGAGTGTGGCTTTAGACGTACCTCTTATTCATTGCTCAGACCTCTAGATGGCAGTTTCCGACAATTAGTGGGGGTCCTCATAGTAAGGATCCTACTATTTAGGGTGCTGTATTGTGGTCCCCTGTTGTCGGAAACTCCCAGATTGAGATTCATGCAAAGCATCGCTGGACCCCTCGGCCCTTGAGTGAGAAGCCCGGAGAAAACCTGAACACTACCAAACTCTGTAAGCACCAACAGTAACACAGCGGAAATACGGGAAGAAAACATGGGGAACCCTAAACCCTAAACCCCGATTAAAGCCTCAAAAACCCTACAAGACCCGGGAGACTGAATTTCTGAAACCCCAAACTCCACTCCCACAAACCTTGAAGCCTAAACATAAACTCCTGAATCCCACGCCCTCTAACTCTGGGGCTTAGGGTTTGGGGTTTAGGGTTTAGGAACCCACCCTATCATCAAGCCCAAACCACCCTCAAAGCCCAAAGCCTGAAAACTCATTCAATCCGACACCTGCAGGTCTTCTTTTGTCACGGCCCGTGGCAGGCCCGCTAGTCTGAAGATCCTCGGAGGGTTTAGCATTTTTGGGTGGGTTGGTTTATAAGTTTATAAGAGGTCCTATAGGTTCCATCAAGGTTTCCATAACAAAGCCCTAAACCCTAATCTCTCATTTAGTCGTTCGGGGCTTTCAGATCTTTAAAGCCGAAAAATGCTGCGCAACTTCAGGGCTCTTGGGGCTTCAGGGTGGCAAGGATTGCGGTTCAAGGGCTTCGCTGTTTGGTTACGTGCAGTGGCCTTTCTCCGCATGACGACACGGTTTAGGGCTTTACCTTCAAGGGTTTTAGCGGTTCTTTGAGGATTCCTTGTTGAGGGTTTTACCGTTCGTTTAAGGGTTTAGAGTTTAGGGCTTAAGGTGTAGGGTTTACGAACACCCCCAACTACCCTCAATCAGAGCCGAAGGGCACGCTATTTTATAAGGACTAAAGGCCCTCCATTAAAGGGTACTTAGGGGGGTGCTGGTAGGGGCCTGTCCTGCAGGGTTGAGGGTTTAGGCAGTTTAGGCTTTAAGGTCTGGGGATTCTGCTAACAAGGCTTTAGGCTTGAGGGCTTTGGGCTTGGAGGTTGCAGGGTTTAGGGCATTAGGGCTCTGGGGTCAGGGCTTTTGACCGTTTTATAGCTGTAAGGATTGGCAGCTTAAGGCTCGAGTTTACTAAAACCCAAAACCTAATCCCTAAAGCCCCAAAATCGCCCCAAAAGCATTAACCCCCAAATCCTAAACTCTGGAAGCCCCGAACCCTAAACCCCAAACCGAAAGCCCTAAACCCTCAACGCCCTAAGCCCTAAACCCCAAAGCCGTCAATCCCAAACAAACCACAAAGCCCCCAAACCGGAAACCGCCTATACGACAATATCCCACCAAAGCCCTGGTTCAACTATGAAGCCTCTCCAGCCTTGTGAATCCCTACAAGTGTAAACCATAAACAGTTATCAAACCCTACTCCCCCAGCCCGAGAAGCCCTAAACACTAAACCCTATACCCTAAAACCCTGTGAATCCCTGCAAGTCCCGATACATCTCCATAACCCCAAGAATACCCTAAAACATCCTAAAGCCCTAAAACCACCGTAAAACCTGATTAAAATATACGCGAAAACCCGATGAAACCCATGAAGCCCTTGTCAATCCCAATAAAATCCGTACAAAACCGTATAAAACCCTTGTAGAGCCCTGCCGAGGGTCAGGTCCAAGACCTCAAAGAGAGCGACCTCGAGGTCTTGGCTGCAGAGCGCAGCCCAGTCCTCCACGGTTTCAAAGAGTTCTATCAGGGTTTGTTCTATAAGGGCTCTAGAAAGGTTCTATAAGGGTTCTATAAGTCTGTTTTTTGTACTCCCGTTTTCCAGGATCGGTTCTATAAGGGTTTGTTCTATAAGGTTCTGTTGAGGGCTCTGTGCCTGGGTGTTGTAAAGGGTTCTACAAGGCTTCTTTAATGGCTCTGTAGGGGTTCTATAAGTCTGTTTTTTTGATCTTCTGTAATATGGGTTCTGGAAGGAAGATTTCAGGGCTTAGGGTTTGGGAGCACAGGGTTCAGGGTTTAGTAGGGTGTAGGAGAATTCATGAACCCCAAACCCTAAACCCCACGCCCTAAACCCCGTAGCCCAAAACCCTGCACGACAATCCCTAGGCCCTAAACCGTAAATCGCAAACCCTGCACTACGCCCGGAAGGGTTCAGGCACCGAGGCTTTCAGTGCGCCGTGCCTGGGCGCGAAGCTTGACGTCCTTGCTGCTGCCATAGAGGATCTGATGGGCTAGGGTTCCTGCAGAACGCGGTTTTAGAGTGTAGGGATTAGTTATAGGGCCTGGGGTGTAGGGTTTTAGGGTTCTGGACCCCATCTGCTAAGGTTCCGGCGCATCCTAGGATTGGGGCTGTTGCGTTCTGGTATTCCTGCAGAAGACTACGGATAGGTCTCAGGGTTTCTCTGGCTTGGGGCTTGGAGTTTAGGGCTTGGGAAGCCCTTCAGATCCATTTGGGTTCCTGCAGAAGACTTTGGGGTGGCAAGGTCGCCTTCCGCTGGAGCCAATGTTACAAGAGCCAGTTGGTTTGGGAAGTTTTAATATGCAAAATCATAAGCGCAAGATGAAGAAAGGCAGTGTAGCGGTGCAAATCGTCCTCTTGCCGTCACTATATCGGTTTGCTTAGAATATACCACATTCTGGTCGTCATGGGCAGGTGAAACACCGGCAACGCTGGACACTAGACACTGCCGGAAGAGGATTCAGAGGCTCTGGTCGGGTTCGTAGTTACGGCTTTGGAAGTTGAGACATCCGTGTCAAGCCCGTGCAACCGTTCAAGGATCCCTTGAAGGAACCCTTGCATTCAAACTTAGTCGTCGAAATCTCATCTGCGAGCTCCGCATCACAGTGCTGGCATGCGAGGAAACCCAAACCCTTGCATGTGCGTGTGTCATATATACTTAGGCCTCAAGTTGTCCCCATGTAGGTACGTAGGAGCGGCAGTATAGAGTATAGGGGTACATGGAACGTGCCCAAAGCAACCCGAGAAGCTCGCCACAAGGATTTTTCGGCTTCATATTCGATTCAGGGCTCAGGGTGTGGGGCCTAAGGACAAACTCAAACATGTGACCGTCGATCGAGCCTTTTGCCGGGGCCTGCGTCCCTGCGGGCGCCTGGCGTTGTGCACTTAGGTGCTGAGGGCTGAACCCCCAACCCACCCCCTCCCCTCGCTGAACTTCAAGAGAAACGAGGACAAACGCCTTTCGCAAATCGAAGTACGGAATCAGGTACTCGAAACGTTCCAGACTCGGAGCCCCGCAAGCTAGAGGCACATCTGCTGGGCAGTTCTCTAAACTTGGGCCCCTTTCTATTTTTAGGTCCCCAAAATAGTACGGCATCCTTATGAAAGGGACCCTAATTTACGGAACTACCCATCTGCAGATTGGACAACCTCAAACTCCCCAAACTTGTGAAGCCCCTAAAAAACTCCCAAGCCCTAAAGCCACGACTAAGCCTTTAAACCCTGAGAACCTTCAGAGCCCTCATGGATCGCGTTTTGAGCCCTTCTAAAAACCGTACAAGACCATGCAAAACACATGAAAAACTACCAACGACTTGACAAACCGACGAAACCACCATAACACTCTGAAACACAAACAAGAGAGCCCTATCTATATATATATATAATATAGCCCAAGTACTCCTAAAACGAAAGGGTGCGGCCTCTGCCACTTCCACAGCCTGCTCTTGACCTTCCGCCTCCAGCAAGACCGGTCTTTAGGTACTCGAGTTTAGGGTTCAGGGTTTTAAGGTTCAGGGTTTAGTGTTTTAAGGTTTAGGGCTTAAGGTTTTAAGGTTCGGGTTTAGGGCTTTAAGATTAAGGTCTAGGGTTTTAAGGTCGGGGGTTAGGGTTTTAAGGTTAGGGTTTAGGGTTTTAAGGTTAGTTTAGGGTTTTCAGGTTAGGGTTTAGTGTTTTAAAGGTCAGGGTTTAGGGTTTCAAGGTTTAGGACTTAGGGTTTTTAGGTTTAGGGTTTAGCGTCCCAAGGTTTAGGGTTCAGGGTCTTGAGGCTTAGGGTTTACCTTAACCCCAAATAACCTACCGTTTTAAGGACATATATAAGGAAATCATACTAGGGAACCCTAAAAAGGAAGGTTCTCTAGGGTCCAGGTAGGGGTGTGGGTTTACAGGGTTTAGGGCTGCAGGATGAGAAGCACAAGAATATGTGTTGGCCATCCCTATAACAACAACCCACAACCCCCCCAAAAAATTGCAAACAATGAAAATGGTAAGACAAGCGTACCCAACAGGCCTACCTGGACCCCAAAAGTATGTAAAATAATAGACGTTTATAGGATTTGGGCCACTACGTTTACCTACTTTTCTGGGCTTTTAAGTAACCAGAGAGAAAAAAGTATAAACTTGTATTTCATAATGGTTCCGTTAAGGAAAAAGTATTAAAGTATGGTACTCCAAAGCCCAGTTTTGGGGGTCTAGGTGAAGATTAAGAGTACTCTCTTCTTCAACAACCGGGCCCCAAAAAGTTCAAGCTTTGAAAGATAGAGCTAATATAACTAAGGCCAAAAAGTTTAAAGTTCCCCGGTTCACTATCTAAGAAGATAAGCCTCATGCCCAGAACCCCCGAAACCCAGTTTTGGCAGGGCATAAGCCTTTGGGCTCAGGGTCTCGAATTTAGAGTTAGAGTTAGTGCTTAGCTTAGTTGCTGAGTTCATCTAAGATAAGTAGGCCAAAACCTACTTTTTTTGTAAGGCCCCTATGAATTCCATATTAAGGTTTATCATAAGGACCTAGAAAAAAGCAGGGTTTGGTAGGTTAAGGTAAAGACTAAGGGTGGAGTCTCTGGGGGCCTCCTAGGGTTGACCCACAGGCTCCATGGTAGGTCCTTTTTGAGGGGTTCATCTTTAGAATCCTATAAGGTAATCCCCAACAGGAACGATTATGGAGCCTATTCGGAGGGTTTAGGGTCTGTCTTAAGGTTGCGGCTTTTTGGGGTTAAGTCCCTTGAGTCTGCTTCGAGATGGAAGTGGGTAGGGGGTAAGGTCTAAAGTACGGCCCTAAACCCTAAACCCTAAACCCTAAAAATTGAAACAAGACTTCTTTTTTTTGAGCCCTCTTTTCCGCCTGCCCGGGTTTTGGGCTTAGGGTTTAGGAATATCATGTACTAAGGAATAGCATGGGCAATTCTTCAGGCTTCTACATAAGGACGAGGCGTGCTGTTGCAGCCCTTGAAGACAGCCCGGCCTCAGAGCCTAGTTCTCCCTATTTACTTGAAGGGGCAGGGGACGTAGTAAGTAGGTTATAAGTAGAGTTATAAGTGCCTGAAATGGAGTTACCCTAATTATAACCCTACTTATAACCAACTTACTAAGTCCCCTGCCCCTTCAAGTAGGGTTTAGGGTTTAGGTTTCGGGCTTAGGCTTCCGAGTTTAGGGCTCAGGAAGTTTTGGAGTTTCGGGTTTGGGGTTTAGGGCTTTCGGGTTAAGGAGTCGCATGCCAAACACACTCCCTGCTGCACTTGCCCACTACACATTGCATCGTCACACCCTAGCTCGTGATGGTAGTGATGAGATGGCCGTGGTGAGGATCGCTCTCGTCCCATTCCCCTAAAACCGTCTGAAACCACATATGACAAGGCCAAGACCTGTGCAGCCATCGCGTTCGCTCATATGGCTGTCTCTGCGTGTTCTGAGTTCTGCGCTTCACATGGGTGGCTAAAGCGGTGGCTGGGGGCGTCTAAAGTCGAGGGTATAAGCAGCGTTTGGGTAAATATCGACATACTTGATGTATTGCAGACACGACGCGCGCACTAGAAAACTCGTGCACATAGGGTCTGCGATATGCCTTTTGCTCGGCATAACTTCTAAACTGCTAAAGGCTCGAGGTTCTAGGGGTTCACTGGTGGATGACTATTGCCGTTGGGCGTGGCGGGGTGGAAGAGGGATGATCCCTGGGTGTCCGGCAAGCTTCCTACTGAAGCCAAACAGCAGCAGGTTCGAAGTTGGGACGGAATTTTCTGAGCCTAACTTTCTGGAATAACCGTAAAACTTAGGCCTAAAACTCCAAAACCGAAAATTCAACCCCGAACCCTTGTGGAACCCAAAGAAGGTCCGTACCCCTCCAGGTTTATGGACCCCTCGGCCCCTTAGTCCACTTTCAGCAGCCCACCTAGCTTTGCTAGGGTTTGGGGTTATCTGACTATTCTCGACTCTCAGAGAGACTATATGTAGGGGAATACGATGACTAATTATTTTGACCCCTATATATTCGTGAATTGAGTCCAGGGGCGCAACCTTTCGAGCTGCTACGGACACCCGGACGAGTTGAACCCCTCAACTTGCCTCAGCATCTAGGGTTCAGGGTTTAAGGCTTGATTTGGTGACCCTAAACCGTGTGGATCTACGGCTTAGCGCTTTAAACAACTTGACGCCCCCTGAACCACCAACTCTGAACTTCAAGCAATGCACACGAAATTCCGGTCACAAAGCCTGCACTTAGGGCCTACTTGGAGGTTCATGGGTAGTTATAAGTGGGGTTATAAGTCCCCTAATATGGGTTCTAATTATAGTTACCCTACTTGCAACCCTACTTACAACTACCCATGAACCTCCAAGTATGGCCTGTAGAACCAACTGCTCCTTCCGATTGGGTGCCTGCAAGACGGATCAGGGTTCTAGACTTTTCCCTGAACGCGATGACCTACATCCTAAACCCTAAACCCTAAACTCCCAGACCCCTAACCCTGAAAAAAATCCTGGACCCCTGAAGCTCAGGACTCTACACCAGGACCTTCGTCCCAAACTCCAGTCCCCTTTGCAGGTAAGCAAAGCATGACTTCTTAGTTGCTGAGTTCATAAGCCCCAAAAAGTATACCCTCTTGTGTAAAGTGTATCCACTCAGCTACTAAGATTTTCTAGAGGTCCCTATGCAAGTAAAGGAACAAACCAAAAAGTCCTCAACGGCCTTCTGCTAAATCCTAAATCATGAACCCCTCATCCCTAAAACCTGAACTGTTACGGACCCTGCTCGGCTTCGCAGATTCAATACCTAAGCGTGCGCCAGTAAACAAACCTCGGAGAGACGTAAGGGTTGCGATCCTACGGCCTACCTCTAGTCTCCATGTAGTTTAGGGCTTAGAGCTTGCTTTCTGTGTTTAACCGACTTTGCATGTAGAACCCTGTAAGACGACGGGACTACCGTGGATACCTTAGGTAAACCTTAAGTTAACTCAGCGTTTGTGGTTTACAAGTTAGGTCTCAGGGAGTTTATGCCGTAGGGTTTAAGGCCCCAAACCCCAAACCCTAATAAGGCCCTAAACCCCACACCCCAAAACCCTCAACCCTAAACCCTCAAACCCTAAAGCCCTAAACCCTAAACCCTCAACTTCAACCGTAGAACTGACGCCCGAAAACCTAACCCCTAGACTCTTTGGGTTCGGATCTTATTAACTTAGGCCCGACGCTTGAAGGTTTAGGGCTTAGGGTCTCAAGGTTTAGGGTTGTAAGGTTTAAGGTTAAGCTTTTAAGATTTAGGGTCTTAAGGTTTAAGGTTTAAGAAAGTTTAGTGTTGAAGATTATGCAGATCCTTAAACCCTTGCCCCTACCGCAAAAGGGATGATGATTTGGATCCGAATATGAAGGGCCGCGAAGCGAAAGGCTT
Source organism: Symbiodinium sp. clade A Y106 (assembly GCA_003297005.1). Taxonomy (NCBI): domain Eukaryota; class Dinophyceae; order Suessiales; family Symbiodiniaceae; genus Symbiodinium; species Symbiodinium sp. clade A. The sequence goes on along the minus strand of BGNK01001227.1, from coordinate 107,881 downwards.
GATTTAATCAAGGTTTACATTTCGTAGGATTGTTAGGCCCTTGGCCAAGCGATAAACATGCAATACATGCATCCCTTAAGCCCTGAACCCAAAAGCCTTTTTAGCCGTAACTCCTGAAACTTAAACCCTGCACCGTGAGCTCTGAACCCGAAACTGATAAGCCTTGGGCCTTGAACCCAGAAAAACCCTGAATTTTTACTCGAACTGCCGCTGCTTCTGTGGGCTGCTCTGATTCGGATCGCAGGGCTCTGCTCTCTGGCCGTGGAGCGGTCTAAAACCGGGTTTAAGGTTTAGGAGGTTAGGGTTTAGCGGTTTAGGGTTTAAGATCGGGATGAGCAGATGAATAGCATGGGCATGCTTGCATGCATGCAAGCACAAAAACACCCACATACATACATACATACATACATACATACATACATACATACATACATACATACATACATCCATCCATGCATGCATGCATGCATGCATACATACATACGGATAGTTGTATACATACAGCGATACATACATACAGAGATACGTGCATACATACCTACATGCATACATGCATACATGCCTACATGCCTACCTGTCATACATGCATTCGCATGGCTGCTCCTTAGGTACGTATTGCACATGGCATACGATAGCGCTCACGCAGGAGCCTTGATAAGTAGACCACCAGTTTGGATGGCTTGTATACCTTCCGTTTTCTCGGGAACATTGCCGTTTTCATGACCGCTGTTGCGAACCCTAAAAATAATCTCCAGCTCCAGGTCAGCTATGACTACTACAAGTATTCACCCCTTGAGTGAATTACAACCTTACTGATCACCTCCTCACAAAGTTTTTTGGGCCTCCGAACCGGGTTGTTTGGATTTAGGGTTCACGGGTTAATTGAATGTAAGGGTCTACACAGGTAGTACTGATATTCCCGTACAACCCCTGCAAGATGGTACCATAGTTTTGCCGTTTTGCCACAGAACCTTGTTGTGACCATTCACGCCCGTGTAGTAGGTTGAGTGCTTAGGGCTAGGAGGTCTCGAGCTGCCTCTGAACAGATCTCCTCAAGAAATGAAATCGCGACTCGTGGGGGGGGGTCCCAGCACAAGCTGCACGCCCATCTGTGCAAAAACCCACCTTAAGCCTAAAACCCTAACTTGGGTTTCTTAGTTCGTGGGCATTCTTAGGCTCCCGATTCCCTGGAAACTCCCATTTGCGAAGTAATTGAAACCTCATCCTCAAACTTGAGCTGAAGCAATGACAGCCTTGAACCCTTAACCCTAAATCTTATACTCACCCTAAACCGCAGCCCTAAATCCTAAACCCTGCAGCCTAAATCATATGGGGGCCTTAATCGTCAGAACAAGGTTGTATGTTATACCATTAAACATGATAAAGGAACCCGCAGGAAATCCTGAAGCATAATATGGGTAATTATTTAATTCTTCAGGCTTTTTTAAATTGCTCACGGAGTATATGGTACTCGAACACAATCATGAGAGCTTTCGTGAAAACAATTTTCTGCAATTCGCGGCCGTCGCCCAGATCCCGAGAAACGCAGCGTCCTGCCACAAGGTGACTGAGCGAAGGACTGCCAAGGAAGCGCTGTCAATGCAGGCCTCGCCCTTTCAATTGCCGCTCTTGGTTGGACAAACATGCGGTGCACTGGTGCAAGAATGCAAGAAGTGATCGAGAGGCGAATCTCGAGCCAAAAACTGGGGCAGATCATCTTTATCATGCATGCTGCATGACTGCCGGACATAGCCCGTGTAAGCAGCTCCCCGAGTCACGGGCTGAGTGAGAGCAAGCCGAAATCAATCTGCAGGTCGAAGCGACATTCCGATTTCGGCTGTGATGTGCTACGGCAGCATTCCCCTTTCTCAATCGTAGCACTTCAACGGGGAGACAAGCCAAGAGATAAAGAGAGAGAGAGAGACAGCGAGAAGAAAGGGAACTGAGAGGTCACGACAGAAGCGCAGACGAAACACACGTGTTAAACAAAGCCAAGAGCCAATGACCAATGGTGGGGTGGTGGGCGGGGCCTGAGATGAAGCACGGCCAAGGCAGTGGTGCAGAGCAGGCACCCATTCAAGCCGAGACACTTCCCGCCTTCCGCGTCGGTCGTGTTTTCCTGCGCACGCAAACCCTTCCGAACTACACCTTTGCTCCTGGGTAGCACTTGGCCTTGTAGACGTAAATGTCGGCTGCATCAGAATAGCCCCTGTTGTACGCCGACTGCACAGTGAACCCGCCACCACCCAAACCAAGCTGCTTCCGCATACTACGGTCGAACACCTTGGTAGTGGGGGCGGGGCGTCCAAAGCTTGGATGGCGGTGGTGGCAGCACAGGCAAAGGGGTCCATTGCCACATGTTTGCCACCCAGGTCCACCTCAGTAGCATACTCTCAGAAAAAAAAGAGGTTTGCCTCAGATGCCAAGTCGACAGCAGCATCAAATCAAACCCAGGACGGATTCTGGTGCTGGGATGGGATCGAAATACCGGAGCTAAGCAAACAAAAGAACAGTACCGCGCAGAGGGAAGAAAGCGAAAGCGAGAACAGCGACAAAGAGAAAGTGAGGCAGAACAAAACCAGAGCAGGTCAGCAAAACAGGACGAACATGACAAGCATCCTGATATGCTGACCAACAGCTTTCGCACACAGGAAGGGACTGGACGACAACCGGCACTCTGCAAGAGATGATATAATGGGTCGAAACTGCGCAAGTTTGAGTTTTGAACGAAAGCGGCTGCGCGCGAAGAGCAATAAGGCGAACAATACGAAAACCCAGAGCCCAGCAAACATGAGAAAACCGCAAAATACACAAACACCGAAACGAGCCCGGAAGGCATGCAGTAAAGACAAGGCCCGGATGCAAGGCCAGGAAGAACAAAAAGGAGACGTGCTGGAAGATGCCAGGATCCATGATCGCGTCCTAGCCCTGCGTAAGGAAAGGGGCGCGAGACTTGCCATCTCTGTCTTCGTCTCTGGCTCTGCCTCTGTCGCTGTGCGTGCCTCCGGCTCTGTCTGCGTGCCTGTGCATTTCCAACCTATGCGTGTGCTTTGCCAACGTGTGCGTGTGCACATGCAAGTGCGCAAGTGCGCGTGGGTGTGACAATGCTTGGTGCGTGCATGCGCGCATGCCTAAACTTTAAACCCTCAACCCCAAGCCCTTGGAGTAGGGCTCTAGTTAGGGGGCCCAAAAAATGTCAACGTAAAACCCTCGAGACCCTAAACCTAAGCCCCCAAGCATTCGACCCAAAGCCTTCAGCCCTGAACCTAAACTCGCAACCCCAAAGTATCTACCTGCCCAACTCGGAACTTTCAGGAATCTCGGATTGGGGTTCAAGGGACTGTACTTGAAGGGGCAGGGGACTTAGTAAGTTGGTTATATGTAGGGTTATGATTAGGGTAACTCCATTTAGGGCACTTATAACTCTACTTATAACCTACTTACTAAGTCCCCTGCCCCTTCAAGTATATTTGAGTAATCATTCTGAGGTTTCGGGTTCAGGGTTTAGGGGATTTCAAGGGGATTTACTACAGACCAGTTCTTCCGACCTTTGCATTCTGCGTCTATGGCTTAGACTTTCGCCGCACTTTCACCGAAGGCGTGCTGGTGCTGGGATTCAGGAACAGGCACCGGGAAGGACTCGAAAACTTCAAGTAACGCCAAGTATTCCTCGGTACCCCTGCCAGTGAGCTCAACTCCAAAGGCAGGCTTGCAAAAACAAAACGAAAAAAGATCGCCCGTCGCTCTCAACAGCCGTCCCCCAGGTTCAAGCATAATCCTGTCTTAGTTGCTGAGTTCATAAGCCCCAAAAAGTGTACACTTTTAGTTTTATAGTGGGTAGTATTATCCAAAAGGTGTAGAGTGTATCCACTCAGCTACTAAGCTGTTTAGGGTGTAAGCTTTGCATGTGATTTGTGTTTCTCTCAACAGTGGCTCACTTTTTTGGGCAGGCTGGCCCTCTGCGTCGAATTGAAACTTGTGAGGAACCCAGGCTTCGGGTTTTAAAGTTTAAGGCTTACTTGGAGGTTCATGGGTAGCTATAATTTGGGTTATAAGTAGGTAGCTATAATTATAACCCATATTAGGAGACTTGAAACCCCACTTATAGCTACCCATGAAGCTCCGAGCATTATATTATAGGGTTTACGAACATCAACCATCAATGGCACCCGCCAACCCCGGAATGTAGAGTTCCAGATCCCGAAGCAGGAAAAGGAGTGGCCGAGCTCCAGATCCCCATGCCCTAATTGCAAACCGGGGGGAAGGGCAAACCTGGTTTAGGGTTTAGGGTTTCGGGTTTAGGGTTTACGGTTTCGGGTTTAGGGTTTAGGGTTTCGGGTTTAGGGTTTAGGCTGCTTGAACCAAAACACCACCGCAAGGGAAGAAGCCCTGCATCCCAAAAGGAGTAACTCCTAACAGGGCCATGAAGGAAGATGATGAGCCAACCGGGGAACCTCAAAGGGGCAACCCCGGAGCGCTTGGTCACCCTAAAACCCTCAATCCCGTCAGTCAGAATTGAGTCAGCTGCTGTGGTTCTCCTCTACAGAGTGAAGATGCAAGATTCCCATGAAAGAGATGCCACAACTCAGCTCTCTGCGAACCACGGAGAAATCACACGGAAGAGACAGAAGTCGCAACTGCCCCTAAACATGCCAAACTTTCCCAAAACCTACAATCCCGAACCGCAAAAGATTTCAATACGGTTTTGGGGCCCATTATACTATAAATGTACTAAGGAACACCCAAAATAGTTTGTAGGTAATTTATTTAGCCCCCTATAGTACATTAAAAGGCGCGGCCAAAACCCCCCCACCCAAACCCCAAAAGGCTCGGAAGTGCGAGGGGAGTGAAACCAAAATACGGCCGATTTCAGAGCAGTGCTTCGAGCCGGGCAGCCGCAGTTGCCGCCGACTCCCTGGTGCGCTGTTTCTTTCACCAACTATATGGGCCTTTAATAATTAGAATAGGGTTCCGTTGAAAGGGTTTCTTAGAATAGGGCTCCTTTAAGGGTTCTGATAAGGGTTTAATATAGGGGCCTTAATAATTAGAATGGGGTTTGGGGGCCATTATACGACAATTAGAATAAGGAACTCCAAAATAGTATTGGCAATTATTAAGGCCCCTACAGTAGTTGCTTTTCGGGTTTAGGAATTGGGGCTTTCAGGGGGTGGGCTTTAGGGTTTGGGGGATGAGGGTTAAGGGCTTGTGGTTTCAAGGATATGGGGTTTAGGGTGCAGGATTAGGGGTTCAGCGCTTAGGGTTACTTGGAATGTTCTGCTTGACGAGGATTTAAGCGGTCTCTAAAAGCGCTGTTGAAGGGCTTGGTAGGCTAAACCCTAAACCCTAAACCCCTAAACCCAAAACCCTAAACCCTAAACCCCTAAACCCTAAACTCTAAACCCATTAAAGGCCCTAAGGCGTCTTAGCGTCTTACAAGGCTTTATGGGGTGTCAAGACTATACAGGTTTGTGGGCCAAAAAGGTCTCAGGGTTCCAGGGCTGAGGTGTTTTGAGGCATATAACATAACATAACATAATATAATATATAATATAAAGTATATAGTATATAATATATAACATAAAATATACAATATATAATATAATACTATATAATTGAGGCTCTAAACTTTAATTCGCGGTGTCAGGGGCTTAGGTGTTTGGAAGCTTAGGGTCTACCTAGGGATGCTAAGGCTCTAGGCTTTTGTGGGAGCAAATGTAAAGTGTAGGTATAGGGCTTCTTGGTTCTAAGGTTTATGGGGTTCAGGGTTTCGGAGTTCTATCAAGTTTCACTGGCGCAAAACCCAAGGAAATAAAAGTTGAAACTGTCAGAATCGACTACCTTTTAAGAACCCCAACAGTTGAAAAGTTGAGTTTACAGCCAACAAGCAAGTTTCACAGAGGTTAGATAAGTGCCCTGGTGATTACAGCCTGTTACGCCTGATGTTTCAGGCCTTACAGCTTAGAGCTTGCGTTGCAGGGTTTTAGGGTGTGGGTTTCAGGTGCCAGGGTGTAGGGTGTAGACTTCGATTCAGGGTTTCGGGTGTATGTTGGGGGTTTAGGTCAAGGAAGGAGGTAGCAAAAAGGACCCAGAATTCTTAACAACAAGGAACTCTCTAATGTTTCCGGGCTTTTCAAGCTGAGGAGCTTCAGGGCGTGAGTTGCACCCACCAGGGGATATGAAACAAACGGATCTCAAGGCGGTTCGGGGTTTAAGGGTGAAACGAAGGGGTCTTAAGGGGGCTTCCACTGCCACTACAGGGTCCTATGAGGGTACTATATACAAGGGATGAAAAAGGATTCTATAACATCGCAGCCTCAGTAATTAAAATAGGGATTTGGGTGTAGTATAGTGCAGTCAGGATAAGGAACCCGAAGGAATAGTATGACAAGCTCTTCGGCTTCTATAGTAGGGCTGCACAGGGAGCTATATCCATATATCTATATATCTATATATCTATATCTCTATATATCTGTATGTCTAGACATCCATATATCTACATATCTATATATCTATAAATCTGTATATCTATAAACCTATAAATCTATATTATAGGTTTATATATCTATATATCTATATAGCTGTATATAGCTTCGGAAGGTTGTCATGTTGGTATTAGATTTCTGCAAAGGTTTCATGAAACATATTAGTCTCAGGAAAGGGGTATGGCTCAACCTCATCAGTCTCATCCTCTTCATTGCTGGAGGGAGGTGATCGGATGGTCGTGTAGCCGCAGCGTCAATCAGGCCCCCGGTGGCCCCCAGTCATTGGCCTGGGCACCTGCCTCTACCTTCCTGTGGTTTAGGATTTAGGGCTTTAGGGGTTTAGGGATTTACGGTTTAGGATTTAGGGCTTTAGGGGTTTAGGGGTTTAGGGTTTACCGTTCAGGAGTTTAGGGGTTTAGGGTTTACCGTTCAGGATTTAGGGCTTTAGGGGTTTAGGGTTTACGGTTTAGGTTTTAGGGCTTTAGGGGTCTAGGGTTTAGACAATTGGTTTCTTGGTGCATGAAGTAGGAGCCAAAGAACCGCACGTTCCTTCCTGCCGTTAGGATTCGGATAGTGTGAACGAGGGTTTAGGGTTTAGGGAGGTTCGGGATGAACATGTACTCCTCAGATGTAAATGCATTGAAGGACATCTCGTTGACGTGCTCATGCTGGGTAGCCAGGACACTCCGAATCGGTTTACAGTTAGGGTAAAAACAAATCACGTCAATACATACGTAGACTGTTGCTATATCATTACACAGGGACTATAGGGACAAACTTGATACAAAATATTCAGATCACTATATCAGAATCGAGGGTTGACGGTTTAAGATCTAAGGCCTCGGGTTTACAGTTTGAGGTTGAAGTTGCACGGCTTTGGGTGTTGACGTTTACGGCTTAGGCAGATCGATCCTGAAAAAAAACCATCACGCCCTACATCAACCCATGCAATGCCTAGTAGTGTCAACATAAGCCCTAACTGAACCGAAAGCAATGCCGGTGCCTCTCGTCCGGGTCTTCGGCCCAACATGCCTCCAGTAGGCTGGACTCATGCGAGTGTTTAGGGTTCAGGGCTTGGGGCTTCAGGTCTAGGGTTTCAGGGTTTAGGGTCTTTAAGGTTTTAAGCTCTAGGGATATGGGCGATTCCTATGTTTGCTCCAGGGCTGCAGGACGAAGGGGGTTTAATCACGGATTTGGGAAACCGGTGTGCTTTAGAGAGCTTTTGAAGCTTCACTGGTTAATCTAACGACCTTAACTTTTGGGGGTTATATTGTCGCATAACTGCAAAAAGGACCCCTAGGGAATGGCATTCGCTGCAATTAAGGGTTGCATTGCCCTGCTTGTAACCTTGCTTACTAAGTCGTCCGATCCTTCAAGTACGAGTCTTGCAGCCATGTCATACTGTAATACAGGCGCCTTAATAATTAGAATAGGGTTTTGGGGCCCATTATACTATAATTATACAAAGGAACCCCCAAAATAGTATTGTTAATAATTTTGGCCCCTCCAGTAACAAGAATGACTAGCTACGAGGCGGTTTCCCACCGAAGTCACTTATGGTAGTAGGGAGGTACCCAATGTTTTCCTTGTTGTCCTCTCGCTCGCAAACCCAAAAGACCAAACCCTCTTGTTAGTCCTACGATGATAGTAGAGAGGACAGAATAATTACCTAGCTGTACTATTCCTTTTGAGAGGGGGTCCTTGTTAGAAGTATAGTATAGTTATACGCCAAAAAGACCCTATTCCAAATATTAAGGCCCCTACATTATAGTACCCTTATAGGTCCCTTATGGGAACCCTTTATAGGTACCCTTTATAGGAAACATTTCAAGGAACACTTTTCGAAATAGTAAGGCGCCTAGAATTTAATAGATGTTCGCAACATTTTGGATCCTCCGCTTCTTTGTGAGAGAGGCCTTGGCTGACTTCTGAACCCCTCCTAAATGGTTTAGGGTTTAGGGAACTCTTAGCTCCTCTTTGTAGAAATTCAACAGCTTCAAAATCCTGAGAGCCAACCAGAAAGATAGGTGAGAAGCTGTACTTGGAGGTTCATGGGTAGTTATAAGTAGGGCTATATAAGTAGGGTTGCTATAATTAGAACCCATATTAAGGGACTTATCACCCCACTTATAACTACCCATAAACCTCGAAGTAGGAGTGCAGGACGGAGGGATGGGATGTTGGGCAAAACCCTAAACCAACAACCTGAAAGGCTTTATTTACAGGGTGTTGTCCTTCAGAGTTCAACTCTTGGGGGTTGGGTTGTCTTGGGTTCTCTATAGGGTTTCATGTTTCTGCCATATTTAGTGGTTGCCTATGTTCCAGGATCCTAAAACAACATAGAACCCAAGCAAAATCCTGGAAAGCCCTGTAACCCGAAAAACTTTACTAAGTCTTACGACCCCTCAAGAAAACCACCTCAGATCAGAATCAACCATACAAGGCGATTGTTGCTGTCTTTTCCAGCGATTCTTCACAAAGCTTTTAGGGCTTAGGGCTGTGGTGTTCTAGGGCTTCAGGCTTTACTTCAGGGCTTAATGTCGGGACGAAAACCCGAGGCGGCAGCCGCAGGTGCTCGATTGGAGGCAGCTGGAGGTGCCGGCGTCTGCTGTGCCAGAGCCGGCTTCGCGCTCTCGAGCTTGCCTTCGCCTCTTCCTTGCCTTCTTGTTTCCTAAACCCTAAACCCTAAAACCCTAAACCCTAAAACCCTAAACCCTAAACCCTAAAACCCTAACCCTAAACCCTAAACCCCTAAACCCGAAAACCCTAAACCCTACACCCTAAAACCCTACACCCTAATCGCTTCGGACCCCGTCTTCACTGCCTCCTGCGCCTCCGATTCGTAGTCCGAGCCGGCCATTGGGGGCCACGGAAAAAAGCGAGCGGCTCAACTTAAGCAGGGAACCTTTGTAAGGGATTCGATTATACTGTTGATGATATAAATCCTGCATTACCCATAACAAGGAATATACCATAATTTCCATAGTTTAGGGTCCTTCACATAATGCAGGATTTATATCATCAACTGTAGTACCATGCATTTCTGCATTTCCGCACTAGCAAGAAAACCTCCAATTTCAATCTTTGCAGCCCCAACCTTGGTTCACTGATGACTGACTTCACTCAGAGACTCCAATATCCCTTGATTAAGGAATGTTCCTTAAATCATATTAGGGATCCTACTATAATTTAAGGAATATTCCTTAATTAAGGGATATTGGAGTCTCTGGGGTCATCAACCCTGGCCTGGAATTCGGAAGCCTTAAATCCTCAGCCCTAAATCCTCAGCCCTAAACAGCAAACAGCCCTAAACCCTAAGCCCCCCATACATAGAAAGCCAAACTGGATGAAATCCTCAGCCGCAAACAGTAAACCCTAAATCCTAACCCCCCCCATACATAGAAAGCCACAATGGATGATTAGCGCTGGGATTCAAGGGGGTTGAAGGACACTCGCGTTCCATGTTCAGAGGAGATCAGAGCAAACCCTAAACCCTAAGCCCTAAAACCCGAAACCCCAAAACAACTTAAAGCCCTAAACCCTAAACCCCTAAACAATAAAACCCTAAAACCCTAAACCCTAAACCCCTAAACCCCTAAACAATAAAACCCTAAAGCCTAAACCCCTGAACCCCTAAACAATAAAACCTTAAAACCCTAAACCCTAAACCCCTAAACCCCTAAACCCTAAACCCTACGCCCGGGCCGGGCCTGCATGATGGAACACAGGTGCTCCCGATGCTCCATGTCTCGGATGCACAGATTCATCCGCATCGGGGCATTTGGGCTTCGAGGGTCCACATCAAACGGAGAAACAAGCCTAACCCCTGAACCCTGCACCATTTCGGATAGAGTTTAGGATTTACAGGCTTCTAACCTCTGAACCCTGCACCATTTCGGGATAGAGTTTAGGATTTACAGGCTTCTAGCCTCTGAACCCTGCACCATTTCGGATAGAGTTTAGGATTTACAGGCTTCTAACCTCTGAACCCTGCACCATTTCGGGATAGAGTTGAGGATTCACAGGCTTCTAGCCTCTGAACCCTGCACCATTTCGGATAGAGTTTAGGATTTACAGGCTTCTAACCTCTGAACCCCGCACCCTTCGGGATAGAGTTTAGGATTTATATACAGGCTTCTAACCCCTGAACCCTGCACCATTTGGGATAGAGTTTAGGATTCACAGGCTTATAGCCCCTGAACCCTGCACCATTATTTTGGATAGATCTTAGGATTGACAGGCTGGTGCGTTCGTGCAAGGGAGGGCCCATTCACGTTTTCACTCGCGGGGCTACACCCTAAATAAACCCCAAACCCTGATCAAGCCCCAAACTTCCCAACTGAAACCCTAAACCCCTCAACCGGAGGAGAAAATGAGAACTGCACCTTCGGCAAGTGTACCCAAAACCACCAGTGTTCCTTCGTGTTTGAACTCCTTTCTTCCGTCTGCCGTCCGCCTATGCCACTAGAGCGCAGGGTTCGGCCAACATAGCATCACACCCAATGTTCTTTCTGTAGCTTCGGCACGCAGTTTGATGACAATTCGAACTTCTGGGTCTGGACTGTCGGTCGCTACTTCGCTAAGATACCATGCAGGGTTCTCCTTATGCAAGCGGCGGAAACTTCTCCCTCAGCAATTGTGGCCTGAAGGCCCCAACATTTTTCGGGATACAACCTCAGCTCAACGCAGAACCCTCAGCCATAGAGCCTGAAGGCCTACCTGCATGCCGCAGTCTCGGGTTGGAGCCTGATTTGTAGTAGCAAATAGAGTTGCTCTTACGTTGGTGCTGGAACAAAACGAAACAGACACACACACACAGACACGCAGAGACACGCAGACACACAACGACTGGGTTCTTGTTAAGGAACTAAATTTAAGCTACCAGTATGGTAACTTAAGTTAAATCCCTTGAGAAGAACACAGAAGACCCGAAACCCTAAACCCTGAACCCTAAACCCAAAACCCTGAACCCCAAACTCTAAACCCTAATTCAAGAAAGACAAACATCACGTCGCTGAGGATTTGACCGAAGTCCTCCGAGACGGGCACTTCCTCCAGGGGAGGTCGGTGGCCTCGGCATCTCGGGTCGTTGTAACGTGTTTGCGGTTGTTGGGCTTCGGGTTTAAGCATATTTTGCTGATTTGGGGCTTAAGTTTAATGGTGCTTTTGGGTTTGGGGTCTAGGGTTTGGGGTGCTTTTGCTGGTTTTGGGTTTTGGGTTTGGTATTTAAGGCTTGTTTGGGGAGGGGGGGGTGTTTAAAACATATCATGGAACCGTTATCGCCAAATGAGGGGGGCGAGTTTTACATGTATGCTGAACCGTTATCGCCAATCGAGAGGGGCACGTTCAAGATACAGGATGACCCGGAATTACCAAATAAGGGGGCGTGCTTTAGATATATGGTGAACCGGAACTACCAAATCAGGGGTAGTGAACTTCGCCCACACGTGCGTCGGGCTGAGTGGAAAACGGTCTGGTGCCCACTGCCAGAAAACCAGTCTGCTAAATCTGATGCCTTTGACAGATTGCGAGAACAAGCTAAACAGGATCTGGTGAAATATGGCCCCATCCAGGACACGCAAGTTGAGGAGGTGCTCCGCAAGCTCAGCAAAAAAACGGTTGGCCCGGACGGCATCTCGGCCCACCTTCTCCGAGCTCTGAATCAGGAGCAGATCCAGGCCATTGCAAGAGAGTTCCGGGCATGGGAGGAGACGTCCGCCATGCCCAGAACCGTTACTGATTCTGTGGTGGCGGTTCTGCCAAAAAAGGGATCGGAGGAGCGGCCGATTGCACTTACGTCGTATGCGTATAGGGCCTGGTGTCGCACCAGGTACCCGCTGCATGACCGCTGGCTGGCCCAATACCGGGCCATTTCCCCGTGGGACCGAGCGATTAAAGGTATCTCATCGCTCGAGGTTGCGGTCATGCGCATCCTCAAGGGCGAAGTGCATAGGCACACTGGCAAGAGCAGCATCACGCTGCTGCTGGACCTGAAGGGATTCTACGAAAATGTGGACCATGTGGAACTGGTTGAAAAAGCGATGGAGCTGGGCTATCCTGCCATCCTACTGCAGGGAGCGCTGCAGCTATACCAGGGCCACAGACACCTGGTGGCAGAGAACATNATCCTGCCATCCTACTGCAGGGAGCGCTGCAGCTATACCAGGGCCACAGACACCTGGTGGCAGAGAACATGGTCAGCCAGCCGCTAGTTGCCACAAAAGGAATCCTTGCAGGGTGCCCCTTTGCACCGGGGCTTTTTCTCCACAATGTGGTGGAACCACTATGGCATGGACCTCATCAGTGCCACGTTGATCTATACATAGACGACACAGGGTACGACCTGGTTCACTCAAGCCCCAAAACCTGTGCGCACAGGGCATACCAGGTCTGGCAAGAAGTCAGGAACCGGCTTCAGCAAGCCAAACTGCCCCTTAGTGTGGAAAAAACAGCGTGGATCTGTAACAACAATAGGGTCCAGAAGGAGCTTGAGAAACTCCTGCAGGCCACGGACCCGAAGATAAAGGCGGTGCACAAAGATCTGGGCCTGGATTCTGCTGGTGGCAGAAGAAGGCGGGCTGCCACGCATAAGGCCAGGATGGACAAAGGGAGGCAGCGTAGCAAACGCCTTCAAGCGCTGTCCCCCGACCCCAAGGCCAAAATCCGGGCCTGTACCCAAGGGGTGATGTCGGTTGCTCTGTATGGGCATGTGGCCATGGGAATGGCCCCAAAGTGCAACAGCACCCTGGGTCGTATGAGCCTGGGATCCACGGAGCTGGTGCTGGAAATGCACATACATAAGCATGCGGACCCGACATTCACTATCATGAACCAACAGTTGCGCTTGATGCACAAATTGTTGGTGATGTGGGGTGACCAGCCGAGGGAGGAATTGGAAAGCTCCTTTGATTACTGGAGTGCCAGAATTAAGGCTCATCCTGAGCCATGGCGTATTGTGGTGGGCCCTATTGGGGCCGCCCTATGCTATGCAAAGGCTCTCAAATGGAAATGCCACTCCATTACCTCCTGGGAGGCTGAAGGCGTCAAATTTGACCTTACAGACCGAGCTCAAATACAAGCCCTCAGCTACCTTATGGGTAGGGAGGTGGACCGATGGAGGTGGCAAGCCATCCAACAAGCTGAGGAGGCCTCTAGCCTTGGTGGAGGCATTGACTGGCAGGCACCCAGACGTGCCCTCAAACAGTCCAAAGGGTTGGAGCATACCGCGCTGCAAGCTATCTGGCAAGGTGCCATTAGACATGGTAAGGGCGCGGTGTGCAGGAGGTGCGATAAGCCAGCGTCGCTGAAACATGTCCTCTGGGACTGTTCCTGGTGGCAGACCCATTGTCAGGAGCCGGAGGACTTTCCGCGCCTCAGACAGGAGACCCCGGATGTATCTCTCTGGCTAAGAGGCTTGCCAGGCAAAGTAGTGCGCCCTGCAAGCTATGAGTTTGGCATCCAGGAGACTGGTGTTTTCGAGCAGCCGGTTGTGTCGGACCCTGATCTGCGGTATGCTACGGATGGCAGCCCTGGGGCATCACAGGACCCCAGGTTCCAGGCACTGACTTGGGGAGTCATTGCTTTCAGGGTTGAAGGGTCGGACATTGTCATTTGTGGCAAAGCCACTGGCCCTGTCCCAAGACAACAGACAGTGTTTAGGGCTGAAGCTCAGGCCCTGGCATACCTGGTTGACAAGACGGAGGCTGACTTGGATGTCACCCTAGACTGTCAGGGTGTGCAGACGAACGTCAGCAAAGCTGGCCCACTGTGGAAGGCCGAAGACATCTTTGGTCGGATTAGGCCCCACAAGGACAGGCTTGACATCCATTGGGTCAACTCGCACTTGGACCTTCCCAGCTTTGTCAACAAGTTCGGTGCTGCTGACATGTGGAGATGGAAGGCTAACCAAGAGGTTGATTTCCTGGTGCAGACCAGGGCCAATGAGGTGCGTGACCTGCAATGGGAAGCGGTCATGATCAAGCGGGATGCGGTGACGTGCAAGGTGAACAGGTTCCTTGCGACAAGGGGGGCGGAGCTCCTCCGGTACAATGACACAGAAGGGCCCCTTATCGAGTTCGGGAATGGCCCAAACCGCCCAACCCAACCGAGTCCTGGTGTACCCAGGCAACCCAGCAGAAGGGTGAAACAGTCTGCCTTCTGCAAACGGCAGAGTAAACTCAAGAAGCCCCCTGGTGACCGCAACCAGGACACCACAATGGCCACGCCGAACAAAAGAAGGCTTTTGGAAGAGGCGGTTGACAACCAGCGCCTGGGGCATCAGTTTACATGGACGAGCCGTCACCAGAACGGGGCTCGCATCAAGTGTTTGGTCTGTGGGTTGGGTGCTGCTCAGATTAATAAACTGGAGCTGCTCCAGCGGGTCCTGGCACAGCCGTGCAAAGGGCACGATTCGCCCCAGCTCTTTGCACAATTTTGGCGTGCACACCCGTCACATGTCATGTCTGTGGATGGCATGTTTTGGAGATGTGACAGGTGCCGGGCACCACAGCACACAGGGCATCGTGAAGTCTCCAAGAGGCTCCTTAAGGGAGTGCCCACTAACGATGCCACTCCCAGGATCTCGCTGGGTTCGGGTGAGTTGCCGGAAGGTGGCCGACAGGCCCCCAAAGCTCCTTCGATCCAAAGTTTCTTCCTGAAAAAGGCGCCCCAGGCAGAGCAGGTCCAGGATGCTGGAGGTGTCCCTCGCCCTGGGGTTAAGGCTAAGGCTTCTGGGGCTAATCGTAAGCAGGGTCATGAAGGGCGCCAAACAAAGCTCAGTTTTGGCTCAACGGTCAGGTAGGGTAGGAGAGCCATGGACCAGGAAGATCTGGTGGGGATCGACGTACCAGGGGCACCTGGTGATGATGATGATGATGAAGATGGCAGCGGAATGGACATCCCTGCAGAAGCAGCTACCAGCGCCTTAAGCCCTGGTGTTACCAGGCACCGGGGAACCCGTGCTGGGGTGGAGCCTGAAGAGGACAATGAGGAACCAGGAAGCCTAACTGGTGAAGAGGAACCGGTCAGACGCAGACCTGGCCCGCTTACGGCCGAGAAAGCAGCCTACAATAGAGCTCGACCGGGCAAAAGAGAACGAGCCCAGCTCCGAGAGCAAGGGGTAGCCCAGCGGGAGCAGCGAAAGGGCGGCAAGAACGAAGGCAAAGGCCCCAAGGGTAAGCCCAAAGCGCGAGGTAAGGCCATAGTCCAGCCTGACTACTGGAGGGGCTGGAGCTGGTGGCAGAACTACGACGACGATCGCCCATGGCACAGAGAGGCGGCAAGCCATGGCCCCTCCTGGGAGGAAGACTCCCGGGAGGCCTCTGACAGGAGGCGTCCTCGAGCAGCAGAAGGAGACAGAGATCGAGGTCCAGAAGGGCCACTGGACGCACAAGGAAAGAGGAGACTTCAAAGAAGAAGTCAACCAAGGCCCAAGCTAGCAAGCCCAGCCCTCAGGAGGAGTGCGAGTCCACGGGCTCCGAGGAAGTTCTGGCAGCCGCCCCAAAAAGGAAGTTGGCGGCAACGTCCAGCCTGAAGAAGAAGGCTGGGGAAGGCAAGCCAGGAAAGGAGTTGTGTCCTGGGGACATGGAAGCTGGAGCCCCGGATACCGAAGCAGTGAGGCCCCAACTGCTTAGTGCCGAAATAGAGGTAGCCCCGGAAGGGGCGCGGGATCTCCTGGAAGCACCTGGTGTGGAAACCAGGCCTGAGGACCAGAGTGAGCCTGGTGCAAACCAGGCCAAAGCAGAAGCGAGGGGTGTGAAGGAAGAGATCCTCGAGGAACACCCAACACCGTCCCTGGAGGTGGACTGGTCCGAGCCCGTAACCATCAAGGCGGTGGCGACATCCAAGCGCTATCCCAGCTTGGTGATGCGGTTGCCGGATGAGGTGATGGTGGAGGTCAAGGAGACCTCGGGCAGATTCTCCACGTGGGCCTGCCCGATGGTTGGCACTGGCAAGGCGCCTTCCAAAGAGCCCAGGTTCGTGATTGTCGCGCCGACGGGCCACAAGAAGGCCTGGAAGTTTGGGTCTGCGACGGCTCATGGGCTTGAGCCTTTTTTCGCCTTCCACGCCTCTTTCCTACCTCACCACAGACTGAGCCGAGGATGGGCGACGGTCAAAATCAAGCCCACTGAGCTGGAGGAGGCTGTGCCGCACTCCATGGAGATCTTGGAGTCAGAGCTCCTTGGCCACTGGCGTGATGACCCAGCGCTTGCCCGGGCTGCCCTAGTTGCAACAGTTGGAATGTCCAGATTCGCGAAAATCCGGGATTTGTCTGCTGACAATCTCGGCAGAAGGCGGATCGAGGCCCGTGACCTCCGGCAGGTCGTGATGTTAGATCAGGGCAACTGGGCTTTCTACGGGGCGACTGAGGAGCCCTTCTTCCCAGGGAAGCAGGCCGTCGCTGGGCTGTGGAAGATCTTGCAGCGCCTGTTGCCACTGGACCCGCTGCAAGAGATCCAACACCTAGCGGCCACCAGCCCAAGAGACCTGCATCCTTAATGGAGCGCACCTTCAACCTGGCCTACGAGGTGCTGGAGGGCAGGACCTACAGTGAGCTAGTGCTCAACTCAATTGAGCAAGGAGCCATCGGCATTTTGCCGACGGGCAAGCCATCGTTCGCTGTGCCGATGTCGAACATGGCTGAGTTCCAGATGCCGGTCCTCTGGAAATCGGCCAGCTGCCATTGCCCTCACGGGCAAAGCTGACGCTGAGTGAGGGGTAGGCCTGGTGAACCAGGATAGACCAAGGCTGGTGCCACCAGCAGCTCTGACCAGGGTAAGCCAGTTAAACTGGTGGAACGGGCCAACCCAGGCATGCAGAGGCTGCTGGTGCACAGGCAAGTAGAGTCCAGGTTTCCTGGTGAGACACCGGCCACCAGCTGCTGGTTTTCTAGCTTTCGTTTCACCTGAGACACAGCCGGCCTCAGGCCAGGCCGCGGACTCCTCGCCGCTTTGACTGCAGAAAAAGACGTGTATGGTGAACCGAAATTACCAAATAAGGGGGGGTGTGCCTCAGGTATATATGATATATGGTGAGCCGGAATCGCCAAATGAGGGGGGGGTTGTTTAACACGTATCATGAACCGTTATCGCCAAATGTGGGGGGGCGTGTTTAACATGTATGCTGAACCGTTATCACCAATCGAGAGGGGCACGTTCAAGATATAGGATGACCCGGAATTACCAAATAAGGGGGCGTGCTTTAGATATATGGTGAACCGGAACTACCAAATCAGGGGCGTTCTTCAGATATATGGTTCAAGATACCAAATGAGGGGGGGGGCGTGTTTAAGATATAGGATGAGCCGTTATCGCCAACTGAGGTGAGCGTGTTCAAGATTAGGATGACCCGGAACCACCAAGTGTTTAGATATATGGGGTACCGGAATCGCCAAATGAGGGGGCGTGGTTTGAGATATATGATGAATCGAAATCGGGTTTTCTCCCCCGCACAATTTCATATCTGGTGAACCGGAACCGCCAAAAGAGGGGGCGTGTTTAAGATATATGATGAACCGGAATCGCCGAATCAGGGCGCGTGTTTAAGATATATGATCTACAACCCAGGCCCAGAAAACCATAAAACATACCCAGAAAAAACCAAAATCAGGCCCGAATCTGTGAGACTCTTACAGGTTCTTTACAATCCAGGCCCAGAAAACCATAAAAAATACCCCAGAAAAGCCATAAAAAATACACCAAAAAAACCTGGACCCTTGAGTTTGTCCTGCTAGTGAACCAGAGCTCGAACTTGCGCCATATTCTTCCGACATCGAGATCGCGTGTGGCAGGCTTGAGCAAAGGTTCAATATCTCAGCTACAGGAGCAAGCCTGGCGCAGTTTGCACAAGGGTTGCTAGAGTGCAAGTCGAGGCTTCCATCAGGCACCCGGTGTTGCCAAGATGTCCAGTGCTACCGTTTAAGTGGCATGTAGTTGAAGCTGCGAAGCCAAGCCTTCCACGACTTGCCTCCGTTTACATTGCAGCCAATCTCCGAGCATGTGCAGGCCCAGACACTGTAACGCACGTGATGCACGCTCAAATCAACCTTCAAGTATGCCATCAGCAGCAGTGTTTGCTTTCCCTCAAGACCAGCCGTATCGTTAGCGAAGTGAGTTGTAACTCGCCCGTGCCGACCGTGAGCTTCACTGCAAGCTTCTACAGTAGGCTTGCGAAATGCACGGTCAAGTTATGACTCAAATTCCACAATTGCCGTGAAGGCTGCAAAGGTGCAAAGCTTTTCCTACTGATTGCCAGGTTCGTCCAGGGCGCGAAACTGTTTCCCATGCCGCCGAACTGCCCAGTGCTGCAGCCCGCATCCCAGCCTTCCAAGGTTTGAGAGCTCATGCCTCTTGCACCGGCGGCAGCTCTGTTTAGAGCATCGAAATGCGGTTTTAGGAAGCACGGAATGGTTTCTTGAAGCTTGAGCTCGACTTCTCATGCAGCTGTGCAGACCGATTCTGATGTTGTTGCATCATACGAGACCATGATCACCCCAAGCGTGAAGGTGGGACTACGACACTCGCATGGTGGGAGCCCGACTGTGAAGCGAGAAGATCTGTGCTCCTCGTCTGGGCATGAAATGGCAGGTCGGGACCACACTGGAGTTCCGTGCGGTTTGTTCATTTCTGCTGGATGGCGTGGCGCACCACACAGTAGGGGCCGGGACCTTGGTAGCGTGAATGACTGCCGCGACCTTTTCACCAAAATCCCTGTCCATCCATGTTGTGCAAAGCGTAGTGCATCGCAGTTGCAGGGGGGAGGGGCAGTTCCATGTGATGACTTTAATTGCTCGACTCTTGTGAGATCTGGCGGCCTTCGAAGAAACTTGCACAGCGTGATGCCGCAGAGAGGGTCTGAGCCTCTGCAAGCAGGGCAGGGACAGCTGCTGGCAGAGCGAGCGAAACATTGGCCCCTTTGTTGCACTGACTACAGAAACACTTTGCAGACGCTTGGCCTCTTCGTGAGCCGATGGGCCTCGCTGATTACCTTGGATGAGCTCGCAGGTGCGTGTTGGCGAGCACTTTGAAGTTGTCTCGACTGTGTTGTGAAAGGGAAGAAAGAGGATTCAAACATCCTCAAGCTACTCTGCAGCGTGTCCCCGAAAGAGAAAGTGTTGGACTCTAGCAATCCTGGAATGAGCTTGAAATTCAAGCGCTCACATCGCCAGGAACTCGTGACCAGGACCCGCTGCCCGAAGCTCGAAGCGAGGCTCGGGTTTCGAGTCTCGAGGGCATTCGTTGAGGAAAGAGGAATCCTAGCCTGGTGTCGAAGCATACATGATCTGGGTGCCATGTTGCGTTCTTGCGAGCACTTCATAGATACCACTTTGGGCGTCCTTTGCCACCTTGCACAGCCGTCCTGGCATGCGAGGTGGAGCTGTTGGAAAAGTTTTGCCAAAGGCACGTCAAGATAGCATCAGCTCTTGCACATTGTTGAATGTTTGTCAAGTGACCACAGCCGGGGAAATTCGCACTGCTGCATATTACTTTGTCTTTCGCCTGCAAGCTGCTGGATGTGTGTCAAAAGCCCCTCGCGAGCATGCAGGCTCTCTTGGGACTGTCCTGCCGCGGTTAGCTGGAGCCACCGGCCTGAAGCCCATCATGCTACGAAAGTCTCCACGTTCCTGCGTGATACTCCGTGGCTCGGGTGTGGCTCAGCAACGAGACGACACAGAGCGTGGTTTGACCACATCCTTTCAGGTGGGAGGACGGACTTTGTCAGGCTTTCGCTGAAGTTCGTCTGCTGGACGCATGGAACTCAGTATGCGCACGGTACATGGTACTGGACCACACGCGAAAAGCATATCTGCGAGTCGTCATGCTGGCCAGGTGCCGCACACCTTCCCTAGCAAGAGATACTCCACCCAGGAGGAGTTGTCCTGTGCATTTGAGTGAGGGGCATGGATTTTCCTGTATCTGTTGGTCTTGTGGCATCATCTCACCGAGCCTCCGCTAGCAATTCATCGGTATGTCACAGCATCTCTCTCTCTCTCTCTCTTCTCTCTCTCTCTCTCTCTCTTCTCTCTCTTCTCTCTCTTCTCTCTCTTCTCTCTCTTCTCTCTCTTCTCTCTCTTCTCTCTCTTCTCTCTCTTCTCTCTCTTCTCTCTCTTCTCTCTCTTCTCTCTCTTCTCTCTCTTCTCTCTCTTCTCTCTCTTCTCTCTCTTCTCTCTCTCTCTCTCTCTCGCTCTCTCATACTGTTACGTTGCAGGAGGCTTACGAAGATGCTGCTCGCAGGGTACTGTGGTACTTGCAATGCCCCGGATACGAGGACCGTCGTTCTGGTCTCGCTCGCAAGTCTTCTTAGAGCGCCAGAGTCCGAGGAAAAGTTCGAGCCTGACACCAGCTACGTCAAGGCAGTTGCACAGGCACGGCGAGGGGCACTCATCAGGGATTTTGCGCCCTTGAAGTTGTGAATGGCGGCCCCGATGCTACTGCACATCATGCAGGAGGATCCATTATGCCTCTCTGCATCGGTGCATAGCATGAAGTCATGGAATCGTTTAGTCGAATCACATGGCATGCTCATAATGCTAATCTTTTCAACGGCTCTTACTGGCATGTCCGGACCGTGTGAGATGTCCAGATCTTCGCATGCGCAGAGAATGCCGTGCAAAGGACATTCCAGAACCTAGCGCATGCTGGAACAAGGATGACAATCTGCAGGAAGGCGGGATTCCGTGACTGGATAACACTCAGTGCAGAGATGTCTATGCAACGAGCATTCAGACCTGGGTAGCTCCCTCAAGTCATCTCAAAGCAGGGTTCAAGGAAAGCCCAGTGACGCCCCAAAAGCAGAGACAACTTACATTGCCACAGGCTGGACCTGTATTCTGCTCGCGAAAGATAGAAGTGTAGACGAAGGTTAATGTTTGGGATTTGGGTCCATGCGATGGATGGGGTTAGGCAGATGCCTACACGAGTAGTCTGGCACCAGGCGGGGACAAGTCCCTCGCAGAGCAGACCTTCATCTTGAGGGTCTTCGCCTCAGCCGCCTCAGCTTCTGCTCTCAGCTGCTCCATGGCTCCCATCTCCGCTGCACGCTCAGTGTCAGAGCAGCCCAACTGCAGAATAGAAGAAATCAGATTGTTAGGTTCATGAGGCACACTCCCGAACGAATGTTCAGGTGCAAGATCGCCTTCAACAGGTCATGCCGACAGTTCTTGGAGTTCAGAGACTGCTGTGTGTGTGGTGCTACACATCTAAGCAGGAGCATGATATCTTTGGAGATTTCGTGGTGTCTGCGCATGATGCACGTCGAAGTGTGCACAGTGCAACAGATGCTCATGTGGTTTTTGCAGAGGCGGATTCTCAGAACCTATCTGAGTGTGCCCATTGACTTGTGATTGTCCTAGCTCGCCGCCGCCCTGCCGTTTCGACGCATGTTCCAGGCTTTTGGGCAGCAGCTAGAATCTGGAAAACCCGTGCCGAACCAAGTTCAGTTGCCTGCTTGGCCTGCGGACATCGGCAGGCAGTGTTGCTTTGAGCTCGCTGCAGGTCTGGTACTGGAGCTTCGAGCGAGACTTAAAGGCCTTCGTGTTTTTTTTGTCGCTTCGCGCCTCTGCTGTGAGTCGGTGACTGGTGCGGATGCCAGGACAAGGGTTGGCCACCGCTGTTCAGGGCAAATGCGTGAAGCCCTCGGCCCAAAGGCATGGTCCATGGTGCTGCTGCGCAGCCTACTTCTCGCAACAGCAGCAGTGTCCACAGCCCAGGACCGTGCCTCTGGTCAACCGCAGCTTCCTGGGCCCCTGGGAAAGGGGGTGCGCCCGAACGTGTCTGTTGAAGCGAAGTCTAGTGCTAGCGCAACTGTGACAGCCGAACTTTGCATAATTCGGGTGTGTTGGAAAGGCAGCGTCAGGCGCAGATCCAAACTTGTGTCGGAACCTCAACGGTTTCAGAGTTTCATGCGCATGCGGCTGCGTGTACGGGTGCACAGAGGCCTTTGCTTGTCGGGAGATCGTTCAGGGCCACAACTGTGTCATTGCGCTTGTCGGTCCTTGTTGCAGCTCGTGTTTTCCGGCTACTGTAACCTCTGACCATGTAGAAGACACAATGACATGGCCTCATGCTGCGTGATGATATCGAGGCACAAATCTCCCAATTTCTCGACGAAGAGTGTCAGCGAATCAGCGGATAAATGAGCTGCTTGGATGCAGCATTTTCGGAAATAGCTGCCGTTGCATCAGTTGGGGTTCTGAGGATTTGTAGTTGCAGCTCGCCGTTTCGGCTGACTTCAGCTGGGGCTGATTATTCCAGGGTTTAACCTGAAGTTCCGTCTTCGGTTGACTTTTAACTTTGAAACTCTCCTGAAAACGCTCCCGATGCTTTTTGAAAGAGTTTGTTCAGCATGCAGTGATATGCAGTAAAGTCGGCAGAGATGCGCATGCAAGCCACTTTGGATATGGTGTTTTATGAGTTGCCGGGAATCCCTGGCCACCGACAGGCTACAGTGTCATGCCATGTGGAAAATTCCAGACATCATGAGCTACACATTCTCTGAGAGTGTCCTCTATCACTTGCCTTGTCGAGTTGTTTTGTCTAGCCTGCACCAGGGCCAAAGTGCAGCAGGATTTATTCTGCTTCCTCAAGCTTTCCAGCCGCACCGGCATGTTCTCTCTGCTTGTGTTCCACTTCTGCGCGGTCAAGTCACTGTCCCTGACATAGCAACTGTTCACAGGTTCTAAGCATTTCCAAATACTTGTGCAAGCTACAAAAGCGCGATACCCAAACCCAGAGCCTGCCCAGAGGGCTGAGGCAATCTTAGCTACGGGCGCTGTGAAGGGTCCCTGTTTTCATCAAGTTCCTGATGCAGAAAACCAACTGCAAATTCGGGAGGGTCAAACACCAACCGCAATCTCTTTTCGGTGTTCTAATATCCACAGCACCTGGCTTGCACAGCGAGGGTACTGCGAAAGAATGGCTGAGGCGATACACGGCAACACCCTGGCTTTCTGCTGCACGCACCTGAGCGTAGGGAACGAGGCATTCGCTTGCCTTTGCCCAGTCATGGCCTGCGAAACATATTGTTTTGCTTGTCCCGTGAGGTCTCCACAAGTGAGTAGCAAGTAGCCACTAGGCCACATTAGGCACTCTCTGAGAAGGACGAGGATCGAAGGATGCGACACCGTTGTCGAGCAGTCCCTTTGATGGACTGCCGACTCGGGAATTGTTTGACGAGATTGGGCTCAGCTAACTTACTTAGATGGTACTTCTTTCCCATCAGATGCGTTGGTGCAGAAGCTGGCTCTTTGATCCTGTGTCAATGGAGGGACTTGCAATTAGAAGGCGTGCCGCGAAAAGCCAGCCTTCTTATGCAGCAGCTGGGCATTGTTAGGAATGTGGGCACTGTCTGCCGTAAGAAGCAAAAGTGCCGAAACCACAGCACGGCTGTGTCGAAATCAGTGTCCTCCTTATCCTCCTAGCGATGTAGGCCTTGTTTTCCGAGGCACCTAGTCCAACGTGCTGCTAGAGTAGCTGCGATGTAGGTTGTGAGTAGGTGCACGAGGATGTTCGCCTTCTGAAAAGCCAGAGCTTCCCAGAGTAATGTGGTTGTAGCGAACATCATTGAACCAACAGGATGCTCCCATCTCTGTGAAAGTGCTCGGATGGGAAAAAGGGGAGTCCGAGGTTTCGCTGCACTCACACTACGGACCGTACCGTGTTTAGTTGCGCGCTCTTCATCACGATGCCTCACTTTAAGAGGGACAGCATGGAGAGCGAGAGGGAGAGAGACAGGCTTCCTTCAGTACTTCGGGGGATCAACACACTCCCTGTGCTCCAGCTGGATCGGGGTGTACGTAAACATAAATCTTGATACAGATGCTGCCGGGCAAAACTTGCCAGCTGAAAGCGCACAAACACACAAGCGAACGGGCAGACCTGTCGACTGGCCGTCGTTTAGTTTGGTCATGCTGTTGTGGACATTCTGCCGAAACGGCACACGGAATTCACTGAATCTCACTGCGCACCATGTTGGTCACTAGCGCAACGGTGGTTGTCGGTTCTCCCAACACAAGAAGCACTTCGCCTTATCCATCTTCTGTGGCGGAGACTGCACAGATTTCGTTTGTTAAGCCATCTGACCAGTCCCTTTACAGCAACAACGACCCGAAACAAATCAGCTAGACCAGCTAGCGGCTTGCTTTGCACAACGCCCTCGGTGTAAACCATTACAAGTTGTCCTGGACTATCCTGGCCCACCCACTCATTTTCTTGGGCCCTGATGGGCTCCCGGTGGTCTGCTAACGATTCGCCAGCCTGTCTGAACTCAACTCTGCATGAGGTCTTTATTGAGCATCTGCCGAGCAGCTGTGGCAGGTTCCGCCTAAGGCCCTTTGCCACATGCCATCCTCGACATCTACAATCTGCTCGAAGAGTCGAGCTTTCTAGGTGATCCTGCCGGGACTGCCAGGGCTGGCCTGCAATCCGAAGGGCCGTTAAACACAAACACGAAAGCACACCGGAGCAATGCCATTCGTTGCTCGGCACGATAGCGAATCTGTATCCGTGTCGGCCGCCATCGAGCACTGGCCAAGAATGCGACCTGGGCGTCTTGGGTGCTGTCGTAAAGCCGTGGTCACCCGCTCCTTCATGGTGTTAGTTATGCCAGCTCTCATCTTGGATTCTGATGTACTTGAACAAAAGGTGGCGGTCGGCGCCTCTCCCGGCCACCACGCAAAGAAAGGGGGCCCTGGTTGCGGCGTCGCATAATGCGGGCCCCTCCCTCCTCTAACCGTTGAGGGCCCCTTGTCCAACGAGTTTCACTGCTTTTGCGCAGTGCATACGTGTTGTCTCAACCTTACTAGATCGTCATTCGGCACTAACTAGTTTCAATCCTTGCAAACGAATGTCACAACAACTCTCAGCACCAAACAAATCACTGGACTTTGTCCATGACTCTCCTTGACCCACTGGAAGGCAAAAAACTGTTTGGCATGTGCCGGCCTGAAAACGCCAATGTGCAGGAATGGGTTTCCATTTTTGCATAGTTATGGCCAGACTTCGCCACGCTCGAGTGAGTCATTGTACTGTCCTGCAGTAGATTCGCATGACGTGTCGCCATTCCTTCCCTGGCACGTGGTCCTCTTCTCAAACATTGGTGTAACTCTGGCCCCAGGCCTGGCATTTTGTTGCATACTCGCGTTTTTGAAGCAGTAACACGTCTGCAGCGCAGGATGTCCTGTCGCGAGTGCCAGTGCATGTCCTCAACCGTTCGGCGTTGCCCACTCCCGACGTCCCGGTCGCTGATGCGAAGGTGCATCAAAGGATGCCTTGCCAACAGCCTCCTCTCTCAATTCGCCTTTGATGCCGCACCACTGGTGAAGCCCACTCAGGTGCAGAACACCGGGTGCAGAACAGCGCCTGCGGACGGTTCATCCTCGCCACTGCCCGATGCAAGCGTCGCAAATGTACCCGGAACTGCTGTGCGGCGATGCCGCCTCGTTGTCATCGGCATCGAGTATGCAGCTGCCTGCTCCGCCTGGGTCACACGTTGCCGTTGACATCCATTGACGCGCAGCATGCCTGGCGTGCCTTTATTCCGCCTTTCTCCAAGAGCTAGAGCCTCGGAGATGCTTGGCGCAGCAACTGACAGCCCCACTGATCTGATCGCCGCTGTGCTCGGAGCCCCCAACCAGCAGGCAGTTGCGAGGTTGCACCGGCCTTGCTTGCACACAAACCGCCTTCCTCGCAGTCGCAAAGTGAAAAAGGGAAGGGCAAAACAAAATTTCATTCTTGTGTGCTTCGTGCACCTGTGGTATGCCCGCGAGTCTGTGCATGTATGGTGCTGCGCTGCTAGGGGAAACGCTCCCCCCACCGCTCCCACCCCCCATCCCATGGTATACCCTCCTTCCCGCCTGTGGTTCCCTCTGGTGTGGGTTCCCCCTTGCCCTTCCCGTGGCAGGCTCGCTGACCCACAAGCTCGCTGAACCACCACATCACCACAACACCCAAGTTGAAGCTGATGAAGCGGTGAACTGCAAGCAGAACTCTACCCCGATGAGCACGCCTTGGCCGTCCTGAGCGATGCACACGTAAATCCGCCTTGACCTTGATGCTGCATGCCTCGTGATGCAGAGGGTTCACAGTCACGGGCGCACGCCGCGAGTCTTCACAACCCGGCCGCTCTTCGGCATGATTTTCCTGCGGCGCGCATGGCACTCCGCCACATCATCCAACATTGTCGCCCCATGACGATTCTCATCCGATAGTCTTCGATCACGAAGGCCGACAGCGTCATGAGCCTGTCGATGACTGCCCTGCAGCATGTCATCAGTCAGGGGTCCTTCGTGACAGGGGCCGGCCTCGAGCTGCCGCGCGCATCTGCTGGGCCGGGAAGCCCGCGTATGACGAAAAACATATAAGCATCATTGAGATGATTGCTCGTGGGCTTGCATTCTGGAGCCGCTCGTTAGGTTTAGGCACTGCAGTCCTCGACTGAGACCGCTGTGCTTTTTTTGCAGCAGCACGGCACGCAGCCGCCCTTCTGCGCGAGCAGGGCTGCGACGTTCCCCCCTAGGATTCCCGTGCTGCTGCCGCCGCCAGGCGCGGCCCAGCCTGGCGCAAACGTGCACTCGGCCAACACGACGCCTTGGTGGCTGCCGACGCACAGCTGCGCTTGGCAAATATCTCGCTGCCTTCCTCGACGACGTCTACTTTGTCACTATGCCGCAACGGGCGCGCGAGGCACTCGATATCGTTTCCAGCTCCATCGAAACACGAGCAGGCGTGGCCGCTAATCTTGGCAAGACCCGGGTGTACTACCGTGCTGGAGGGCCAGCTCCCCCAGCAATCGACGCACTTGGGGCAGGCGCGTGGCGTGGAGACGCAGACGAGACCGAGCGTGGATTCGCGTGCTCTGCGAGAAAGTTGGCATTCGGCGACGGCTCAATTTGTCAACGCTATTTAGCACCTTCGCAATCACCAAACCGTGCCCGCGAGATTGCGAACAAAGTATGCTTTGTTGCCAGTGCGTGCTTTGCCGCCGAGGCATGTTGAAGATGATATGACAGACGCTCTGCGTCGGACAGTTGTGAGTAGGTTGATGGTGTAGTTGGTGTTTGTGCAATTGTACAAACTTTTTGATGGATCTCGTAGTATTTCACTTTCTGAGCACGACCTGTGGTCGTTCAAGGGCAACACCCGCTTCACGTCGCACATAGATGCCCCCTTCCTTGAGGAGGCACGGCTCCTGGATGAACTCCCCATGCTGCTTGATCTCCAATTGCGTGGCTTCCGCTGGCCATGTGTGCCAGGCGGCGTGCCGACGACTTGCTGGGCACCCTCCCACCCGACCTCTCCGCTGGAGCTGCAGCATCCGGGCCGCCTGGGTCGATGCCTTGCCCGTCCTGCGAGATCGTCGCCCTGCGGGTGAGCGGTGTCTCGCCGAGCTCGCTGTGCCGCCTGTCTGCGATCTGCTGCGGAGGCTGGATGCACACTCATGCGCGCTCGGTGGTGCCGGATGGCAAGACCGCCCTGCCTGGCACGCGCGTAATGCGAGCTTTTTGAACCTTGTGAGAGGTGCCAGGGCTGGCAGCACCACGGCTCTCGCGCTTGCACCACGGCTCTCGCGCTTGCTCTACCATGCTGCGTTCGCAGTCCGGGCCACACGCATTCCCTTGGCTCAATGCCGTCCCAGGTGAGGCCGGCTCCGCTTTGCAGCCCGACCGCATCCGACCGCATGCTGATAGCCTTGCGGCGGCGGCTGGCTGCCCGTACCCTGGAACAGGGCTGCTCGCCCGCCGAGCCAAGCCCCTGGATCATGCATGGGTGCGCGTCGGCGCGAGGCCGTCGGACCCGAGTCCCGCAGAAGTGGCTGGCACGCACGCACGCCCTTGACGTCGAGTGCACCCCGCCGATCGCCGCCGCCTTGAGTTTGTCATGTACGGGGCGACAACACTTGGCGAGGCGTTGTGTTGCGACGGCACACTGGTGTCCCCATTGAATCCCTTTGCCTCAGTAACCGCGCAGTTGAAGCGACCCGGACCACGTCCTCGCATGCGAAGTTGGCGGGCGCTGGATTGCTGAGTCGCTTCGTCTGGTCATGGTCACTCAAGTCGTGCGACTCCGAGCCCAACGCACTTCTGCCGCCCGCTGGTGGGTTTTTTGAGCGTGGCTTTGCAAAGCACACTTGCTGCCATGTTGCTCGGAGCACCATACATCGCTGGTGCGACGCAGTCCTTGCATGTCATTGCACGAGGACCAGGACCTCCCTTTTTGCACACGTCAAAAGGCGCGGAGGAAAAAAACAACTATCCCGATCTGCTAAACGCGCCAAGGTGCCGGCTTGCTCCTCGCGCTCGAAGTTCGCCTTCCCAGCCCCCGCTCGCGACGCTCGGCGCGCGCCGCCTTTGCCGCTCTCTGCCGTAGAGTCGCCTTGGTTTT
Source organism: Symbiodinium sp. clade A Y106 (assembly GCA_003297005.1). NCBI lineage: Eukaryota > Dinophyceae > Suessiales > Symbiodiniaceae > Symbiodinium > Symbiodinium sp. clade A. The sequence goes on along the minus strand of BGNK01001227.1, from coordinate 79,023 downwards.
GGGATGTTTTGGGTTTGTGCACGGGACGCGCTGCTTCGGACTTTGGTAGAAAGGTCCGTGGAAAAAGAAGGGTTCGTGGATGCCCGAGACCTGAGGCTGCCCAGTTCGTCTGCCCCCTCATGCGCTGCTGCACCATACCAGTAGCTGCCTTCACTTTGCGATGGTTTTCCGGTTGCCGGGATGTTGACAGCGGCCAACTCTTTCTCAGCAACGTAGTCCTTTTAACTCGCTTCTTCGACGAAACCCTCCCCGGCCTCGAGGTGTAGTCAGCTTGTCTATCTTGGACTGCGGATGACTGTGGTTGAAAATTTACCCGTACTATCTGCCAACCACAGCATCTTCCATTCTTATGTCTGTCCCAGTGCTCTCTGTGGGGTTGAATTCGTGCCTCCAGGCCCCCAACTCGAGAGATTGCAGACTCGAGTGTACCAATGGGGTCGTCGCTTGCTTAAATGGCCGCGCGGCGCCCCATCAATTGCAGTGCAAGGGCAGCTTGGTTGGTTAGATTAACCAAAAAAAATTAGATTTGTGGTTTGCGCGTCTCATGTCTGCAGCTGGCCTGTGGGCCCGCTGCTTGTGTATGCCCTCTAGCTGCCCTGCTGCATGCGTTGCCCGTTTTGCTGTTACGCAACCTTCCGCACGGGCTGCTGCCATTCAAACTGAGTGAGTGTCCTCAGCTGCGGAGCGCCTGCTCGCAGCCTGGCGCGACGACAGAACTGTGTGTAACCACACAGTGCCGTCATGGGATGAGGCCATCTCCAATGTGCCGGGCCTGCACTCCCGACATGACGAGCCTGCCGATTTCCTGCGCGGATGGCAGCGCAAAGCTTCCCACGCCTGCGATGAGCGCACACTCGAGACGCACCTTGCTGACTTGTCCCCCGCGTCCCGGGCGCTGCTGCTCTCGCAAGCTGGTCCTCATGCGGCCCGAGCCTTCACGGTATTGTCCACGTCGGATGATGTTGCCATACCCGACTCACACTTCCGCATCATGCTCCTGCGCCGCGCATGCCCCTCCCGCTTGGCCCGCGCAGCTGCTCCTGCCAGCGTGCTCGATGCGTATGCAGACCATCGAGCTGCATGCTCCACATCCCGCGTTGCTCGCCTCCCGAGCACTGCCCCTCGAACGCGCCATCGCCCGCGTCTGCCAGCGTCTGCAGCGGCCTGCCGCTATGGCACGGCGCGCAACTTGCCGTGGACGCCGCGCTCGTCAGCCCGGTGACCCGAGATGGCCGCCCACATGACGGAGCTGACCACCACCCGGGTTGGGCCGTCCGCAAGCGACGGCAGACGTACCCCGAGATCGCCCGAAGCCGACGCTGTCGCCTCGTCGTTTTCGGATCGAAGTTGGCGGACGCTGGGCTGAGGAAGCTGCCACCTTTGTTCGCCTCCTTGCCCGTGCGCGTGCAGCAAGTGCCTCTGCTGCTGTCCGCGACTCTGCCCAGGCGGGCCGCCTGGGTTCTCTCCTGGAGTGGCTTCATCTCCGTTGCGGCGCAGCGTGCGCTCGCTGCCACTTTCCTGGAGCTCCCCCTCCAGTCGGAGCTTGGTGCTGCTGGCCCGCCACCAGCCCTGCACGAACTCCTGGCAGACGCTCGCTGGCAGCAGGCTCCTGAGCCCAGCCGCCTCCCTGCCCGTGCGTGAAGCGTCACCCGCCGCCGTAGACTGCAGTTGGCACCGGGACCTGGACCCTCCTTGACTTGCAGTTGCAAAAAAAAAAGTTGCAGCAGATTGGGGTGCCTGACCCTTCGTGTTGTGGCATTGCACCCAATGCACCACGTACCGTGACGCACCGATGGTTACAGTATGCAAAAAATATAATTTGCAGTCATTTGTTCACTCAGTTTCCGGCCGTCGCCCAGTACTTGCACTGGCAGCCGACGCCACACCTGCACCCCGTGGTTTACGGGCAGCAAACGTGTCCATTGCGAGCTCGTGCTTGGGGTCTTGCCCAATGCGGACATCATGATTTCTCGGATGGGCGTTCTGCTCGACACGGTCATGCTGACCCTTTGACTCCATGTCGTTTTTGTGCCGTCGGCATGAATTCCCTTGAACATGCATTGCTTAATTGCAGCGCGCATCAAAGCGCACGCCAGCGCTGGATGCAACAGTCTGGCGGCACTGCCCTTTTATCGCTACACCGGCTGATATCTCACATTATCTCACACAATATTGCCTATGTCGCACATGTTTGCCAAGCCGCTGCGGCATTTGAATTTTGAACACATTCCAATTTGAGCCAATACTTGCAAACGTTTCTCATTCACCACGTGTGAAAGCTCGTGAGTGCCGCTGGCGCAGGCTGCGTAGTTGTACAAGTTGTTGACCGCGTAAGTAGAACTTGCCAACTTTTCATTGATGTGATGTTCGCAGTACCTTGCCTTTTTTCGTTACTCATTGCTCCTTGTGCCTTGTTGCCATGAAGGAGTCGGCAAGCGAACAAGTTTCACGCTCTGACCATGACTCATGGTCGTTAACGGACTCGTCTCTGTAGTCCTGGACGCGGGCATTGAGGATGGATGATGGACGCCGTGTTTACAGATGCCCACCTGCACAGGACCGAAATTCGCAACGGCCAGTAAGGAAAAAAGAAACAAACTGCCGCCGCTGTCACAGCTGCACTGAACCCCCGGTGCGTTGATTCTGCCAGCGACGTTGCCCGGGCCCGACACGCTACATCCTTCGTCCACCTCGGCAAGCTCGCCGCCGCCTGCGCCCTCACTGCAGAGCTTCTCGCAGTCGACATGCTCATCGAGACACTGTGCTTCGGCATGTGCCCGAAGAGCAGTGCCCTCTTTTGTGTGCCCTTCTCGGTTTTTGCGTGCTGCCCGACGTTTGCCGAGCAATACCGGCTTTTGCAGCGTATCCATATGCTTCCTTCACTTCAATGCCTAACTCCCAGCTCCCGGTGCCCCCAGCTGCACGACGCTTGCACGGGGGCTTGGACTTCCTTTGCGCGCTCGTAACCAGAGCGTGAAAAAAACTGAGGTTTCTCGGGCCTTGATTTGGACAACCGTGTCTCTGCAAGCCGCAGAGCCGCAGTCTTCGAGGCCACCCACGTGAAAGTATGCATCGGCCGAACACTTGCATGATAGCACAGTTGATGCGTTTCACTACCGTGCCATGCGGCTTGAGCTTGATGGGCAAGTCTTCACGACCAGCTCGCCATGCCGTTGCGGGACTATGCCGGTGACTGCACTCTGGAGTGGTCGACGGTGTGCACCGACACTGCCAGCATGGCTCACCAACGCTTGGCCCATGCCAACGAAGCGGCGCTTCGCTGGCGGATCTCACGGGGCTCGGACTCGGACGAGGTCTCGCAGCAGCTGCTGTGCCCCCGCATTCCACCGTGTGACATGGTAGCAACATTTCGACGAAGTTGAATTAAGTCAACTTTTAATGCAGGAGCGAAACTGATGAGACTCGTGTGGTCGCTTCCTAAACCCGTGCGAATCGGTGCGCTAGGGTTGAACACAAACAAGTGATGAGAAGGTTTTGCTGTACTTAAGCTAGCTCTGTACGATGGAACGATGAAGCATAGGACTTTTGTTTGCACGAAAGCTTCAGGAAATTGCAGTTGGCGGACACATGATAGATGTCATATGACATGTGCTGCATTGTAGCGAATATAGCGGATGCGGGGTGGATGTGGTGTGCGGTGGTTCTGGCTCGAGCACAACAAAGATGTCTCGCCATAATTGGGTGAGGAATGGGCATGGGTGTTTGTGAGGCAGGCAAGAAATGCTACACCGCTCACTTCTGTTGGAATTACCTTGGCTTTCGGAGCATTCGGGGGTAAAAGGATCGACCGGTTTGTTGTTCGATTCGGATTCCTGCTCTGATCTCGTGGTCCTTCGTCATCGTAGATGTTTCGAAGAGTGATTAGAAGGAAGTGCCATTGACAGCTTCATTTGGCGGCGTTTTGAAGTTTTGTGCTGCACCCATGCTCCTGCAGGCTTGTGCGCAGCGTCCACCAATGGATTCCGATGTGTTGCCGCAATCCCGCGTACCTGAGAAGCAAATGCCATGCAGTCGCGCCAGTTTGCAAATGATGTTTGCAAGTAGCATGCTTTGCCCAACGCAGGCTTGCGAAGACCCTCCTGATGGCCCCACTCCTGTTCGTCAGGCGCGAATTGTGCCGGACGTGTCGTTTCCGTGCGAAAAAAATACCGCTCGTACGTGGCTTCTGTCTTGATGCATTGACCAGGAAAAACTCAGAGAAGCCCCATCTCTCCAGCGACCCCGGCACGCCGAGATGGCCGGGTGCTGTGAAGCAGAAGCAGCGCATGTGGAGCAGATTGGAATTCCTTGGTGTGAGCAGAACTTATGCCATGCAAAATCGAAACCAATAGGGTTCTGGCTATGCTCGTTGTTGTACGTGTGTTGGAGGCGAGTGCTTCGCTCTCGCAGCATCCTGGTTCGTTCCAGGCGCATTTCTCAAGAGATGGTGTCAACGATCACGACCGATTCGTGCAGTGCCAGGTTAAATCCGAAGAAGCCGTGGAGAGGCGTCGCAACGAAGAGCAGCGCGAACGAAGGCGGCGCTGTGCCCCGGAGATCTGCAGTCGGATCCGTTTGGGTGTTGGGGCATGGAGACTGGACTTGACTTCCAGTCAGGCTTTTGCGGGAGCAAGCAGCTTCCGCAGAAACCGTTCAGGCACGGATACAATGGTAGCTTTTACAAATCGGTTGTAAAGTTTCATGTGCCGTTGAAATGCCGCAAGTGCCTTGTATCAGACCGGCATCGACTAGTTTGTCAGCAGTAACATGCCAAAGGCGGCTCCGGAAGAAAAGTTTCAAGATTCAGGATGGGCTACACGTTTTGTCCTCAGAGATGGTCGGCACTTGACTTGTGAGAACCAAACTTCTGCTGACATCATCGGTGAGGAATGGAGGCTGCGCGGCTTTGTCAAGTTGCCAAAGAAGATAAGGCTGCGCACGGTAAACTCTGCAGGAATGTGTGGAGTCCAGAGCTGCGGCTACGTCTGTCTTCCCTGGGTTCATGACGGGCGATATTTTCGGTCATTTTGTGCTGCTTGATATTTTTGCGTTGGTCCGTTTCTGAAATTGCACATTACTTCCTGCCGAGAATGCCGGGAGTGTTCCTGTAAACTTCGCCTTACCATTGGGAGAGGTGCTTCACGAGCAGACCGGGGTGCAGCGCGAGGAGAAGCTGCAGGAGCAATTTGCTGAGCTTTACTAGTCCTAGTGCAATGGAGAACTGTTTGGAGTGTCTTGCTTTTTGTTTGTTTGTCTGTCAGTGGAAAGGCGTTTCTGCTTTCTCGTAGGCGCTGCTCAAGCTTGTTCTCTGTGTTCGACGGCAGCAACGCACTGGCAGCAGATGTGTTCGTGTCTTATATACCGAGGAGAAAGCGAGGCCAAGTGCTTCTCCGTCGAGACAGGTGTGCTTGTGTTTCTGCTCGTTCGGAACTGCTGCGTGGCATGTGTGTTTTCGAGTGCCAGGGGTTTCTCTGACCGCCGAAAATTCGTGATGGGTTGATTGCCACGAGTGTTTAACAGACTTCTGTCAAAATCATATCGGAAGTCTGACGGCTTCGTAGTGGGCCCTGGGCTAGTTGCTGAAGATTTGGCCCGGGTGTCACTGATGTCGAAAAGTCGAGATCAGCAGCCGATCCGCGACGGTGGGCTGTAGGGTGCAAAGGGAGACCCGTTTGAGTTGGCAAGCTGAGATGTGCATAGTCTCACGCAGCTCACCAATGCAGACTGCATTGAAGACCCCAGTGCTTCTGCAGCTGAAGCAGAGCAACACACTCGCTGGCAATGTTCGGAAAGTGGTGCATTGCAATCAGTTTACAATCAAGGCCGCTGTGTGCAACACGGAAACAACTCCACCCCAGAATGCAGTGCAGTTGGGTGCGGCAAGTTTCGTGTTATGCGCAATCTGCGGCTCAGCGCTAGTGTGAACTGTCGAAAAACAGCAAATTCAAAGCTGAAGTGTAAACTTGAAGTTGCGGGTGACCGGATGCATGGATAGCCGCGGTTTACTTCGACCTGGCTTTGGGCAAAATGCTGGGTCTTTGATCGGCAAAGAAAGACTGGACCCTGCAAGTTTCTGCGTTGCCGTTGGAACTGTTTGTCCAGATGACGATACTGCATAGGTGGCTTCATTTCTGCACGTGAAGACACGGTGATTCTGTGCGTGGCATATCTTGGCATTGCTCGTGTAGCTTGCTCGATTAGGGTGATCTGCTCAAGCACAGCTGCATTCCGTGGCCGTGTCTCCCAGGTCTTCATCGTCATGGAGTTGACATTCTCAGCATTGAGTCGTCGCTGCGCCGCGCAAGGACGTGGACGTTCAGAGCAACCTCGAATTGCCAGTATCTCCTAGTTTGAGGTGCATGGGCTGTTGTCTGGAGAGCAGTTGGGAGGAATTGCGCGGACCAGCACACAATAAGTTCTAAACAGTGGTCACCATGCAGTCTTAGGGTTCACCTCGTTTTCTTCGCCATGCGCCATGCAGCTCGCGCGGAGCAAGAGGCAAGACGTACTTGTTTCGATGATGTTTGTCCGCAGGATCGTCTTCAGCCACATGGACAAAGATGCCATGGAGACTTGGGTAAACCATCCTTTCTGTGCATGTTGGCGCAAGTGCCAGCTCCACTGCGAAGGCAGAAGGCAAACGTTCCTATTCTTCAGCGTTCTATGTGGAGAGCGCACTTATATGATATGCTAGTCGTTTCTTGCGCCGATGTGGAAGTGCACCACACCAGCTGTCATCCGCGTCTCTTCGGCTCGGCCCTTCATATCAGGAGCCTCATGCCAAGATTTACCGCCGATCTCGATCTTCTCCACCTCGAACGCCATGGTGGAGGGGCAGTAAATACCAGGCTTCAGCTGCACAGGACGGCACGAGCATCAGAGCATGATATCGCGATGTTCCTCCCGTCTCTTGAAAATGGTAGCATTGCCAGGATGAAGGGGTGCCAGCGAGACTGTTGGGAATGAGCAGTATGGAGTATTCCATCGAGAAGCTGGCTGAAAGCTTGCATGAGGCGGTCCGAGCGGCGACCGAAGTCAGTTGAATAGTTCCGTGAATGTTGAAGTTCGAGGAGCTACCCACTTTCTGCACACTTTTGGAACCAGGCTGGTTGCCAAGGAGGCGGGGAACATGCCGACACACATTTACACAAGTTTGAGGCGCATTACTCTCACGCTAGTTTCTGACAATGCTAAGATGTATTGATTTCGTGAGCTATGTGCTTGTGAACTGTTTGGGGATGGCAAAAAGACTGCATTCTTCGCAAACGGCTTTGCTGACGACGACAGAGGCTGCTTTGGCAGAGGCTGCGGACCGCCTGTCCGAGTCTACAAGCACGGCAGCTCGTCGTGCACCTCTGCCCTCTTAGACTAAACGCCGCAACAGTGAACAGCCCTACTTCTACGAACCTCAACAGCAAGTCTCTCTGTGCAAACGGCGCCAGATTGGGTCTGGGAGTCTGAGCTGAGGTCGTGGCGGACCCTCGACTGCAGTTCGCTGTGAGACCAGTAGTGGCAGGTTTTTCAGGAGGCTGTGCTACCCCATGTCGCACACGTACTGAGCAGCCCCTGGCGTAGTTTCGCAACAGTGAGGGTCTCAACTCGTGAGACAGTCGAAAACCCACCTCAAGTTTTCGGACGACTTGGTTGCCATTGCTTAATTTTCTAGTCATAGAACCATGTAGGTTGATTTCTCAGCCCCCAAAAGCGAGCTTCGGGCCGTGTGCTTCTAGGAGGATTGTTTGCCAGATGCGGGCAAGTTCAACTTTTGAAGTGTCTTTTGCCTTCCATGTGGCTTGGAGTCTCAGCTGTTCGCTCCGACGTAAATCGTCCTTGGCAGGATCTCAGAAGAAAATTTGAGAAAGCACTGGCGGAGGCCTTGCAGTGTGCGGGTCTATTCGGCACGATTTCCGTTTCTGCCTCATGCAAGGAGCGAGAGAGAAATGCAAGGGAGGTCGGGCGCTTGCGCCAGGCCAGGTGCAGCTCAACACTCCAAGATCCTCCCGAAAGCGCTTGACTTGTGTCCCTTGCAGGTTGCGGACCGAAGCCAAGCCGACATGCAGCAAGCAGTGAAGGTGCCTTGGTGGCTGTTCACGAATCAGCCACGTGATACGGTGTTAGATGTTGGGTGGACAATGTTGGAAGTGCACGAACAGCTGTCGTGCCTGTAGGTGCAGCACCAGGCAGTGGATGATCTTACTCGTGAATTTCGCGGAAGGTGGCAAGAGGCGATCATACCATCGGTTTGCATCGACAGAAAACTTTGCGCTGCGAAACGATTTGTTTGTAACCGGAACGGCTATGCCTTTGTCGCACTAAGGTGGAGGATCGAATGCAGACGAAGCTGAGCTTTGCCTGCATCAGACCACGCATCAAGAACCGTGCGCTATGAGGTTGGTTCAAAGACAGGTCTCGCAGGGTCACCTGAGACGCAGGTGCAAACCCCTGTTTTCCGCATCAGTAAGGACGGCAGACATCGCAGACCTGACAAGGCAGCTTGGGAAGCTTGCAGCCCTGCAATTTGGCATGGAGGGGTTGTTCGTTGCTTTGCTGCTTGTAGGCGACCAGCGGTGCAGCCGCTGCAACCGTCGAGCAAAGCTGCAGCTCCTGGCGTGGAGAAGTGGCCTGGATGGGCTTAGCCGTTGCACAAGGGAACACACGCCTCGGCGCATGTTCCACTGGTGCGACTCAGGATTATGCCACAGCTCCGGGAGCTTCAGTGGCACCAGACCGGCATCAGCACGTCACGCACTCGGGAGGTTCCACAAGATAGGAGCACAGACGTCTTGCTTGCTTTGGCTCTTGCTGAGCCTGCTCCTGCACAGCGGATCCCGATTAGGGTGCAAAGATTTAGCGAAAGCTTGACGGGGCTCCAGACCTCTGTTGGCCCCTGCAAGCGTGTCTTGCTTTCGGCGAGCTCCGGAAACTGAGGTCTATCAGCACCTTGCAGCCGCGACTGGGGGCTTGCGAGGCGTTGTGTGAACGAAGCGTTGCATGCACTGGCTTAAACAATCCCGCGCTGGAGGCGAAGCTCCACGCTCAGGCTGGCGCGTGCACTCCCCAAGCCATCTCGGGCTGGAACCACTCTGCTAATCGTGAGGATGTCGTCCTGGACAGCTTGGCCAAGCAGGTCGGTGATGCTTGCAAAGCCTTGGCCTCGCTGTCGACCAAAGCAGTGCCTCGGAAGAACATCCAAAAAAAGAGACCCCAGGTCGCAGAGGCCGAACCTTTGCAATTGCAAGCTGAACAGAGGTGGCCGCAGAGAACTTGGAAGGCTTGCAGCAGAAGCTCCTGGCCGCGGAGCGTCGAATCCATGCGTCGGAGGTTTCAACGGATTGCCTGAAGAATCAAGCTCCTCGGCCGTGTCTTGCTTTCCGACGTCTAGCGGCCAATCTTTCATGCCTTTTCCGCTCAGCCGTACCAGCGCCTCCCTTCAGGTCCAGCAGCTTAGGGTGCAACCTGGGGTCGGAGAGGTCGGCATAGAGGTGTGTTGCACAGAATGCTCTGCGCGATCTGCAGCCATCTCTGTTGTGGTTCGGTCCCTGAAGATTCCATTCCCTGCTCCGGACATGGGGGCTCAGAGCGACGGCATGCTGGCTCGGCAGCTGGGCTTCTGGGCTGACCTGGGGGCTCCTTTGTTCCCTTCGCAGTGGCTGACTCCCTGAGCCTGAAATGTAAGGTCTGGAGAAGATCTTTGGCGACTTTCGGCGTGGGATCCAGAGCCCAAAGCACTGTCGAAACCAGTCGCCACACAACACAAGGAGACTGTCAATTTATCAACTCGTCAACGGCTTGCACTGCGCTGTCAAATTGCGTGCCCCTGTGGAGGGAAGCCACAGCTTTGAAGCGGCTGCCTTTTGGAGTGGGTCGACGCACGGCTTTATTGGGACTGCTATAGCTCTCCAGCTTGACCTGTCCTCGATGCGCAACGGAGAAACCTTTTCCTGCCTGCACGGACACGCGCAGCCATTGCAAGGGTAGATGAAGGTGTTACTTGCTCCGTAGTGCAGCTTGGAATGCACTGTGCAGGTCCATCTGGCCGCAAGGCATCCGAGCCTTCGATGCAAGCAGTGTTCAAATGCGAACAGTTTCGGACGCTGCAGTGACGCAGCCCGAGCCCGGAAAGCTGGACAGCTGAGGCCAGCGAGGAGGCGCCCTTCTTGGTGCCCCAGTCGGAGCCCAAGGGTGTTGTGACCAGTAGTGTTGCTGTTGCCTGTACCGTTCGTACTGACATCCCAGGCCAAAGCTGGAGAGCACACTGGGCAGAACGCAATCCGAATCGCTGGAGTTGCCCTTCGAGTCTCTTGATTCATGTTTGCAGCGGGAGCGGCGGGCCGGGTATGCTGCACAGTCATTCAGGGATCTCATGTGGCCTTGATTGTGCTTGACAGTCAAGGCTTCATTCATCACCCAGTTCACAGTAGGCGCGTTTCACTATCGTTGAAGTATATACGGCATGTCTACGACATGCTGATTCAAAACCTGCCAAAGATTCCGGACAAATTCTGGAAGCGGGTATTGACGATTCGTTGGACGCCAGCCCTTAAAGGCTTGCCATGTTGGACGTCTCAAGACTTGAAAGCAAAACCAGGACAGACGTGCAGACTTTTCTTCACGACCGCCTGCCCTGGAGAATGCCAGACCTGCGTGTGTGTGTGAGAATTGTGGGCTTGCGACGTGCTGCGAATCCTGTCGCAGGGGTTTCAAGTTAGGAACCGCAATCGTATCCCGTGTCGACCATGTCCATGTCCGTGTTTGGTCGTATCCGTAGCAAAGGCAGACTTAAAACAAGCAATCGTTGCACGCTCCCGTCCCCACCAAGTATATACTTCTGCAATGTGAGGGCTTGATGGCAGTTCTGCCAGCCATGTCCGTGGAGCTACCGCCCCTGCCTGAAAGGCACCGTAAAGCTTCTCATCTGCTACTCGCCCCGAGTTTACAGATGATCGTCTTCGCAGGCGGGCATCCGAGGAAGGCCCCGGATCACCGGGACAGGCCTGTGCCTGACTACAAACAAAAGTTCTACCTCCCCATACGGCGGACAGAACATGACTGTGAGGTGCTTGTTCCCGATGCATCAGGCCGTGCAACTCGGCCCCCGGCTGAGCCGACTTTGATCCTTCGTCGAGCAGCATCAGCAATTATCACCCGAGGCTGACGGAAGCCCGAGTCGACCCGAGGCAGCAACAGATCCTTACTTTCCAATGTTCCCGCGGCGCATCCGCTCACAGGTTCCAGACTATGCGAACGCCGGAGCATTGGCGCCTCACACGCCAGGCCGAAGCAGCCTTGTCTGAGAATGTGCGAGTACGTGAGCATACGGCAGGAGCAGAGCCCAAGCAGCAGAGATGCGAGAGCCGCCCTCATGCAGTCCGGAGCTTGGCTGGAAATCTGGTGCAAGTGCTGAAGCATTGGATTGGTGTGTTGCCACTGCCTCTGAAGGATGTATGTGACGGGCAGCTGCGCACCTGCCAAGCCCGGCAAGCGTGAGTGGGCCCTACGCCTCAGCGTGTCCGCGTGAGGGCCTCGAAAGTCTCGCCGTCGACTCGGGCATCGGGCCTCGCATGGCCTCGCTCTGCTATCACAGGAAGTGGGTCTTGCTGCAACTTGTGGCGGTGGCTTGGCCCTCGGTCCTCTCGGCTCACTTCGCTTTAGTCAGGATGTGAGCTCCGGAACGTCCTGGAACCTGCCCCGAACCCGTCCCGGAACCTGCCCGGCAATCTGCCCCAGGGCTTGCCCCAATCTACGCAAAATGCATTTATCAAGGCTTGGAAAACGCATTTCGAGCTGTTTCAGCTTTGCTGATGCCCGTGGTCCCTTTCCCGAGGTTTTAATTGAGCTCTCCAAACCACCGACCAAACTGAAGTGCATTTCCCGAGGTCTGCTAAATGCTTTGGCCTTCGTTTCAACTGTAACAGATCTGGAGCTCAATGCCGTCCCTAAACCCGAAAATCGTACTGCCACTTCTTTCGTTTGGTTTCCAGGGCCCCACCTGTTTCAGCTTTGCTGGTGTTCCTAGCCCCATTCGAGCTCCCGAAGCCTCCGACCAACCCCAAATGCATTTTCCGAGGCCTGCTAAACGCATTTGGCCCTGGTCCCAACAAATCGGGAGCTTAATGCTGTCCCTACGCCCGAAAACGCAGCCACCCATAAACTGCTCGAATCAGAATCTTGTGTTCAATCCCGGCCGGGCATGGACAACCCAGCTACAGCTCTGTCAGCTTTTCTGGTGCTATAATATAATGTGAGCCCAGCGACAGCCATTCCGCTGTTGGGGATATTCGATGGGATTATTCGGCCCGTCCCGACAGCAACCATCCTGTCCACTGTCCTGACTCTGTTTTCGGAATCTTGGATCCGGGTTATCCTCAGGCTGTTGACCTCGCCACACTGCTGGCTCATATTGCAGACGTGGGCGTGTCGGCGCTTTGGGCGAGCAGCCCTCCATCGCCATCCCATGTGTTGCCCTTGTGATCCTCGTGTCTGAAAGATTTAGGGAACTTGTGGCCATGCATTTCTCTGCCATGTGTCATGAAGCCTGCCTCCTTGTGATGTGCCTTGTCCTTGCACGTCCTGCCCAGGCCATGAAGCTCGTCTTCTTGCTGGACTCTCATACTAAGCTTTGAGGGGCATTGGAGCCGTTGTGCCGAAACAGCTCGGATGCAGCCGCATTGTGCTCAATGCACTCCGATGGCTTAGGATCTCGATAGTCATGCCGATCCAGATGTTAGGGAAAGACATCTCCGTACCGCCAATGTCATCGCAAGAGCAGGAGCTGCTCTCACACGAGCAGGAACAGCAGCTGTTTCTTGTTCCGAGAACAAGCTCGTGTGACCGTTGCGATGCCGAGAGATGCACCGGCCTGCCTTGCCGAAGAGTGCTTTTCTCTTGCAGCTCAGGTCAGTGGCCTACTCCGCCGACGTCGGCTTGCGTGTTTATGGCCTCGGTACGCAGGCCCGGCCTCGTCCAAAGAGCATTGCCTTCTTTCAGAAGCGCTCTGAAACAGGTCTTTTTCTCGAAGTGTTGGAACCGGCAAAGCGCTTGGAGAGTCTTCGTCTTCGTGTGTTTGCAGCTGTTTGTGCTGCAGTTTCCGGGAGGGTGAAACCAGTTCAAAGCAGGGTGTTCTCCCCGCCATCTCCGGGCCTGCGTTTCTTGAGCCGGTTCCTGGCCGGTGCTGCGGGAGCGAAGCGAAGGACTTGAAACAATCCCGATCCCGGGATGGTCGAGAGAAGAAGGGGGCGGTGGGATGGAGGAAGGGATGTGGTGCTCTGCGATGTCGTGCTTCAAGGTTTGACACCGCGGTTGTGGTCTTGACGATCGCTGGTGCTATCCAGACTCTCACCGAGTCGGCTGGGCACACAGGCTCCTGGCCTGCCGTGACTGACACCTCCATGGATGAGAGTCTGTGAACCAAAGTCTGCAGGCCCATTCAGGTTTCTGCGGCTCTTGCGCGTCTTCAGGTGCGGCTCTGCTGCTTGATATCTTTGAGCTGGGTAGTGGCAATCTCTGAGCACGACCCCTCGTAAGCCTTTTTGAAGCGGACTCAAGCACACTTGTTTTCTTTCCAGCCGCTGTTGGCGATTCCGAGCAGGATTTTACGAGTCATCCGCATCGCTGTTTTTGTCAGCCACGCGTTGCCTCGGTGTTGCTCCTTGGCCGCGATGATATGCCGAACCTACAGTCGTCTCGCTTGCATCTGCTGAGCACGTTCGCGCTTCAGCAATCTCATTTCAAAGCCTCGGACTTGCTGTGGTGTGGGCTTACGTTTTCAGAACCCTCAAAACGATTCCGTCAGCGTGCCTTTGGGCTTCGCATGGCTTCGCTCCACATGTCGTGGTCAGCTTCGAGACCAAGCGTTCTCGTTCTGAGTGTTGCATAGTGCCACGAAAAGACACATTGAGCCCTGCAGAAAACCGGTTGTTCGAACTAGGATTTGACAGCTTAACCGAAAGGCCTAAGCTTCCAGTTAAATCTCCCAACTCCAGCCCGAAGAGGCGTGCCGTGGCGATGCGGGGAAATCTGAACGAGCAGAACGTGTTCATGATACTAACGAGCCAAACTTCAGATCCATCCAGATCGGTGCGTGAGCGCACCACTTGGGTTGTGTGATTGGTTCGCCTGCATAGGATATAATCGGCTGAGGTCTTAAGTGAATTGGCTACACTTGACTGCCTTCAACCACAGTGGCTTTTGCCTGGGCCGGCGAATCATCTGCAGTGGTTGGCTTTTTGCTTGCATCTGAGGTCAGCGTATGCAAGCACCTCAGTCTCCAAGTCTGCTTGCATCTTCCCGGAGCTGTCTTATGTGCCGAAGATGTTTCAAGAAGTTTCAAGACTTTGACCTCATGAGGCGGCGGATCACCGGCGAGAACAAGCGGCGGTTTGTTTCGCTCGAGGAACCTTGGGCGCAATGTCTAAGCGGTCTCTGGCTGCCATCTTACCGCCATTGCTGCTCGGACTGTGCCATCTGCACCGGACACACCGCAACATCCCGCCTTGCCTGTCTTTGTCTCACTTGCATCTTTTTTGGTGCCTGTGCTAGTGCTCCGTGCACCTGAACAGGAAGACTTCGATTTGGATCTGGCAGCTCGGCAACTCCCAGGATGCTCTTAGATGCTCTACGACTCTACCGGTAGCATCGGAAAGCCTGGGCTTTTGTCCGGCGCCCTGAACCTGTAACAGCCTAGCCCCGTGGCGCGCAAGCTGATTGGAGCCTGTCTGGCACCGCTGCAGATGCAAACCTGCAGGGCTGCATGCAAAGATGAGGCACTGTACCTTGCACATCCTTGCACGGGGTTTCAAGCCAAGGTATACATCACTGTACCTTGCACATCCTTGCACGGGGTTTCAAGCCAAGGTATACATCACGCTGCGACACTTAGCCGACCACTCTCGCGTGTGGGTCATTTTCGCCTGCAGTTGAGCTGCCATGGTCAGTTCAGACGGAGTCTTCATGACCAAAGGCCGCGCCTACTCAGCATGAGTGTGCCAGCCGACGGATGGTTGCTTTTTCCTCAGCCTCGGTGGAGAATGCCGCTTGAGCCTCGCCAACGGTTGCTCGGATCTGTCGGACTGAGGATGCAATTCTATCGGAATCCACTGTCAGAGGTGGTCCGCTTCTTCGAAACCTTCCATCCCCAGATCGGCCCTGAGCAAAACATGTATACAAGCTTCGAAGCAAGCTAGGGTCGAGAGTCGAGAACTCGCGGTGCTTGGTGCTTTGATGCAAGGCTTTCCCCGCGTGCATGTAGGGATGACCTCGCCCCAAGAAGCTCAGGAGCTACCTCATCGTCAATGCGTGCCCGGAGATTCCTTACAACGAGGCTCCGCCAGCAATCGTGCTTGTCATGTGCTCTTGACCACATGGTAGCGGTGTGTGCAGAACTCTCGTTCGAGAGGAGGCCTCCGATGCGTCGTGCTTTCCCGTGATGCGAGGCCGCCTTCCGAACTGGGACCGTGGAGAGGTTTGACGTGAAGGACTTCCAGGGTGCTAGGTGCGATATGATCAAATGGTCTTCACGCCGGCATGTTTCCTGTGCACATGCGCTGCAGCTCCGAGAATGATGCAGACACCTGAAGTCATGACGGGCAAAGCGTTGATGCAAACCACCTGTTTTCACAGCAGCCAACGTTAACTTGATGCTCAGCATGCAGGCTCATGCAAGCAAGCCTTTGCAGCAAGCATGCGCAATCAGGGCCATGCCGTGCCAGTCACATTGTTCATTCGCTTGCTGTTTCTGAACTGCCCACAAGATCCATGGCATCGTTCTCGCCATGCTGTCCAACTCGCTACTTGCGGGTGCTGCTCGTGCTGCTGCTGGAGCCAGTGAGATGCAGGGCTGCACTGCACAGCTATGTCTGATCATGCGCTTGCGATCCCGAAATCACATTGGGAAAGCTGACATTCTACGAAGCCTGCCGAATGCACTTTTTGTTTCGATTCCGCCTTGGCATGCTGCACCCAATAAGGATACATTTCGGCAGGCGATGCCGAAGATGCCAAGATTTCCTGTGCAAATCTTCAACCGCAAGTGTGTTCTCATCGAGGACCCTGGGCATGCACGTCTTGGCGTGACCAACTTCTTGTCCTTGTTGATGAGTTGACTGCAGGGAACCACGACGACAGCGAGCTTCCGCTGCTCAGTGCGATGAAGATGCAGGATCTTCTTAACAGCAGGCACGGCATACATTGTGCGACTTGGCAGCATTCGTCAGCATGGGAAGTAGGGCCAGGTAGGCATTCACACATCAGCTTCTTATTGCTGTTCCTTTGAGAGACGCCGACACTCCTGCAGGTAGATAGTGGGTCGGTGTGTGATGCCCTTATACGGCCATGCCGCCGTGGGCCAGTGTGTGCGACAATCTTTGGCATGCGCCCAACACCTCCGGCGTTAGACGTACATGTAGATGCAGAAGTGATGAAAGGTGTAGCGTTTGTGCATGTGTATGCGTATGCATGTGAGCATGTATATGTGTCTATGTGTCTATGTATGGATGCATGCATGTATCGTGTGTATGTATGTGTGAATGTATGTATGTACGTAGGTGTGTAACGTAATGTAATGTAATGTAATGTAATGCAAATGTATGTATAGAGCGACGCGCGTGCGGCTCCAAGGCTTGGGGAGATTTACAAAATAGAACCTGCATCTTTTGAAGTCCGGGACATGGAAGCCGTTTTGGACTTCAAACAGACTGGTTGCACCCAGAAGTCACATGCGCACCAAGACGACTAAACTGCAAACTCCAGTATGTCGAGCACCGCCTCTCTTCCATGTTGAAGCGCAGCTTCGACGTAAAGTTTTCACGCTACGGGGGAGAAAGGGCAATTGAGATATGTGGGAGCCCGGGGGGTGGGGGGTCGAAATTGTGGGCCTGGACTTTCGGGCTGCATGGAGGAGGATTATTAGGTAGAGGGCACTGAGTTAACCCCAAAGACGCCTGAGGCCTGTGGCCTCGGCGGATTTACAGTGCGTACTTGTTTCATTTCTCGGGGTTATGGTTGACTTGCTTGTTCATCACGTCGTTGCTGTCGTCGTTGGCGCCGTTGCCGTTGTTGTTGTTGTTGTGGCGTTGACAGCAGCCTGAAGCAGTCGCACGTCTACGTCATTTGGTTGCAAAGGTCTTGCCATGCGTCTCTCCGCACTGAGCTCACTGCCCTCTCGTTGCCAGACATGCTTAAACAGGGGTTTTGCCGGCGGACTGCTCTCCTCGAGCGGGTGCTGGCATGTGTTGGTGCAACACATCGGCAGCAATGTGCAGGCTGCCGGTGCCCGGCCTGTAGGCAATCCATTCTCCTTGTCTGAGCCTGTAGACAGATCTGGCCTCTACAGGTGGCGCTGGCTTAAGCCACTGCGCGTCTTTCAAGTCAGTGGGCAGTGCTGGTTTTCGGCACGTCTCATTTTTTGAGGCTACTCTGGCTTAGGACGGCGCGTTTAGACCTCTCAGGTTACGCTCGTGCAGCGTTGAAAAAAATCTGTAGTTCTTGTTGTTGCTGTTGTTGTTGTTGTTGTTGTGGTTGTCGTTGTCGTTGCTGTTGTTGTTGGCGGTGGTGTTGGTGTTGTGTTGCGGTTGGTCGTCGTCGTCGTCAGTGTGTTTCTTGATACTGTTCATGCTGTTGTTGCTGCTGTGGTGCTTGGATCTCTCCGGTTTGGGATGACGTGAGCATTGGGAAAGTTCGCAAGAGGCCGACCTCGACCTCACGAGACTTTGGGTATCTCGTCGCGACGACTCTACGCTGGAGTTGGTGGTTGGTCATCCGGATGATTTCGACCCTCGGATGGAGATGGTTTTTTCATGCCAAATCAAATATTGGTCGATCTGTGTGGTCACGACAGGAGAGGCTGGTTCCGTCAGCTGTACGCCGACGCAATGGCTCCACGGCAGTCGAGATCGACATCAAAAAGATCCCCCGAGACATGGGCAAGGCCAGCAGGACGTATGTGGATCATATGCCAGTGCCTCATGCAGGTAGAGGCGACCACAGGAATCACGGTCCATGTTCATCAGGCCTTGCAGCTGACACAGCTTCTACCGATTTTGCAAACGAACTCTGCCAGGTGGGGTCGTCTTGCTGCAAGCTTTTTCCGTTGCATGCTTGTTGTAGTGCGGCTGCAGCAGGTTTGTTGCTTTCGAGATCAAGGACATGGATCGAGCAGTGCCTCGCTTCAGTGGTTTCGTTCTGGCAAGACTAGCCGGACAGTAAACTGAAGAACATTTCATGAGATGGGCCTTCGAGCGACAGAGGTAAAACACGTCAACACGGAATATGCCGACTGGTACAAGTTTGTGCAGTTTGCTCAAGGTGTGTTAGCGCAACTCCCAAGTCCTACAGGCCCTGGAGCTGACGTTGCAGACACTGCACCGAGCCGGGATGCCAGGTGGATGCAAGTTCGCTTTGTGGTATTCGCCTGCGGACCGGATGGACAAAACATTACAGGGCTAGGTTACTCTGTGCAGGTCTCGGAAAGCTGCAGTCAGTCATTTTGCCGGTGAGGGTACTTCACCTGCCAGTAAGCCTCCTCGTCCCGGAGGGTGTCAGGATCGCGAGCTTGGTTCTTCGGGTTCACGGTGCTGGGGAGGTTGTGCATGATAGGCAAGACCATTGAGACATCCATTCGTTGCCATGGGGCACTGCAGGATGTCGACCTCTTCCAGCAGGTCCACAGGAAGCGGTATCCGGAGATCAAGAGCATCCTGGTCACTCAGACGGGATTTAGGTGTTGCACTGGCTAGGATGACAGCACCGCGCACTGTGCATGCAGGCCACTGGTGAACGTGCCAGTTCCAGTATGCTAGTGGCCTTTCTATTCAGAAGCTCAGGCCATGTACGATCGACCGTGGAAAGGGCACCGAACTCGCAAATTAGCAGCCTCTTTGTAGGTAACTGAGGCATTTGTCTTATGTCATGTGAATTGGGCGACATGTGTCACGAAGATAATGTTACGTCACGCACCCTTGGAAGGAACCCGGCTGCTTCTCTGGCCAGTTTAGATGAGGCAGCAGAAGGTGGCTTCGATATGTCCCCAGGCTCAAAATTAGTGCAGGTTTGTGCGCCTGGAAGCAGGCATGTCTAGGAAACTCGGACGTGACAGTGAAAAGTGATAACCCACAGCCGAAATGAATACTACATAGGCCGGGAGTATTCCAAAAGAGCAGATGCTTTTGGTTGGTGTTTTTTGGAAGG
The DNA here is from genome assembly GCA_003297005.1 of Symbiodinium sp. clade A Y106. Taxonomy (NCBI): domain Eukaryota; class Dinophyceae; order Suessiales; family Symbiodiniaceae; genus Symbiodinium; species Symbiodinium sp. clade A. Next base: position 59,841 of record BGNK01001227.1, on the reverse strand, counting down.
TAGGCGATGCGGGCTTTGAATCGCAGCAGATGCGCGATTGGGGAATGTACAGGGTACTGTTTTGTAGCAAGTTCTTGTAGCCTGGCTAGGCATAGGCCAGGCCGGATGCGAGAAGGAAGGAAGGATCGTGCATGTCAACTCCTGCAAACTTGCAACGACCCAAAATGGCTTCGAGCGCGAGAGGCTGCATTCCCACTTTTCGTTTCTTCCTGTCTCAGACGTCCTTCTTTTTTGCCCCCTTCCCCTCCCCTACCCCGCAAAAAGACAATAAGTAACTTGCATACATACCGAAATCGAAAAAGTAATAATCCCCACTTTGCGAATGGGTTGTGCCATGCTATGCTGCCGCTGCGAGCCTGGTCAGACCTGATGCCAAGAGATGTTTTGACCGACAGGGTGGGACCGTCCATCGACGTGAGCGAGACGCTGCTGTCCAAAGCCGTTCGCCAAGGCTTCAGCGTCACCTGGCAAGTTTTGGCAGTAATGCTCGGTTGACACTGTTCCCAAAAAACGACGCCGCCCCGCTCGTTGGGGTCCCTTGGGGTCTGAGGTTTGGTGCTGCATCGCACGTTAGATGTCAGCTCAAGTCGTGACATGTTTATGTTTGACGCTGTTCAGCTCTTGCACTTGCCAATGGCGGAAACCGGGAAGCTTCTTGTGAAAGGTGTCGCCAGAATGCCGTGGTTCACACATTAGCCTTTGTGGTGGGCCAATGCTGCAAACGTGACGATTTGCTCGTTTGCTCTACGGACTGGACGGACTGGGGCGGTCACGTTGGGGGTCTCTTCGTAAGTTTCCTAGTCCGACCCCTTCTTCACGTTATTTCCGGATCCTAAATTGCAAAGTTCGAAAATGTGCTCAGTTGGAGGGCCTGCCACCCCAGCCCCTGCTGACTTGTGTCAACCATGCCGGTCGTTGGATTCAGGTCATGGCCTATGGCATTACCACCGAGGACAATCGCAACGCAGAATTCAACGTACTTTCACCAGAGCTTGTTTTCATGAGCAGACACAGAGTTCTTGGTAGGTATAGACGCAGCGAGAGCTACACTCCCCTCAGAAGTAGGTGCTGAGTGCCCATTGCACTTGTGTTTTGGATTGTGCGACACCTATCGACTTGATGCAATTGAATTGCAAGTATAGGCAGACAAACATAAACGGTCTTTAACAACTGCCTCAGTTGTGCCGAGAGGGCTTCAGTATGGCTTCAGTGGTTCGCTTGCTCATGAGGTTGCCACAAAGGCATCCTGAACAAATGCATGGGCGAGCAGCCGTGACAGACTTGTTGGGTTTTGTGGGATACTGCTCCCAACAATATGTCTGGCATGAGCTCATGAGCAGCATTGGGTTGCTCAAGAAGGGGATGAAGGCGTGACCACTTCGTAGAGTCCTGCTCGGCATGTCTGAGGATCCCAACCAAGAGCTAAGTCCAGTCCTGAACCCTGCAATGCGGGCATAGGCACAGTCACGAGCTACGTGGTATACGGTATACCAGTGCTACACACCTGTTCTTCGGTTATGGCCCGTGTTTACTAGTGCAGTAATATATGGCTGCAGTTCACCGTAGTCGTGTGACAGGAGCACGTTATGAAAGCAGCCAGAAGCGGAGTGTAACTTGGCGAGCAAGGTTGGGATCGGTTGCGCAATGACAAGAGTCGGCCCTGACCCAGCACGGACACAAGAAATACTATGACATGGCTGAGGCAGTACATGGCGACTGACAAACCAGTCTGGCTGCAATCTCAGCTGGAGATGCTTCGTTCGAGACCTGGCTGCCGACCTGGGGGGGGGGTTCGTTCCTACTTCGAGAGGCCGAGCAGGGTGGACTGGCCTAGGCAGCTCAAGAACGACAAGGCATGCGTAGCCCGTTCCTTTCATTATGGCCAGGTGCGCGTGAGGCTCTGAGGTGCAGGTGGGTAACAGATACTAAAACAATCGGGAACCGAGAGAGCAAAAAACAGCAGCACAGCCTCCATAGGCCGGATGTCATTACATCTCTGGCACATTCGACCCAGGCCACAGGCAATAAGGGTGTCGCAGCTCAGGAAAGGCGGCTGTGGCGGTCCGGGGCGGCTGCTTGCGGTGCCTGGAGCTGCACGATGCCAGGGCAACGAGGTTCATCTAGCCGGGCCATTCCTCCAGTGACAGCTTTCGAGGTCTGCGGGGCACAGCTTGGCGCAATCTGGATCGCTCAAGGCTGCTTGCCTTTGTCGCGACGTGCATTACGCCACCCGAGCCCCAGCCTGCGAACCTTGGTCTTGCAGATTCTGAGATCTCTGGCAGTGAGGCAGCGCATAGCCGAGGTACCCTAGGCACGACAGCGAAGACGGCGCTCTGCCTGTTGTCCCTGCTGATCATGATATGCTGGCCAGTGTTCATGTATATCTTCTGAGAGGATTTCTGCCTCAGCACACTCGTTGCTCAAGCTGGCGAAGTCAGCACAGCTTTTATACACTAATGGAGCTATTGTCAAGCAGCCGCCGACATGAAAGCAGTGCTGCTGGACTCAACAGCCGCTTGATTCTCGGCGGCGTTGGAAAAACACGTGCTCGTGAGAAAAGCTGCAGTTGACCGTGATCTTGCTGGGAACGTCGGTTTTGCGAGATCCAGCATCACCAAAAGACTCTTTGGCTGCAGTTCTGTCATAACCACATAGCTTCAAAAGTTGCCACAACAGCCTATTGTAAGTTCAGCTTTTGCAGTGCGGCTGCCAGAAGCCTTGGCCTTGAGCTGTGCGACATGCCGAAAATGTCATCATGGCTTCTGCGACTGAAATCCCAGATGCAGTTGTCCTGTCCGGACCGCTGTTCTACCAACCACACATTACGGCCTTGTACGGTGGCTACAAGAGGCCCAGTTGCTAAAGCTAGTGCTTAGCCCTTGGACTTTCGAAACGTGGCTGCTGCTCTGCAGGACAGACAATCTTTTCCAAAAGGCGACGTATCAGAAAGACCCTGTGCAAAGGGAGGGCATTCCGGACCAGATGAGCTATCTTTATTTCTCACTGGCAGACGGAAAGCCAACCAGCTGCACAGAGTTTGCGAAGTCTTTTGCTTGCAAAGTCTGGACCTGCCTGGCAGTATCCTTTTGGCATCTTTGCCATGATGCAATCGCATGCAGTGTTTTCGTTCTGGCGTGTCATCTCCGCACCCCTGTACCCAAGCGTGAGGTGGTGCGTGGGCACGAAGCTAGGTGCTACCATTGCCGAGCTACCCGAAGCCGGGCGCAGCTGCCCCCCAGTGCTGATCTACCAGGCAACAGCGGTATCTGAAATTAGAAGTGGTCAAGGAAGAGCGGGCTCGGAACTGCAGTTCAATGGCCTCCAGTGCTAAGGGAGATCACACGCCTATCATAAGCTGTGAAGGAACTGCTTCGACAAAGTAGCTAGGACCGCAACACGTGCCAGCAGATCGGATTGGAGCTACAGCAGTTGCAGCATTGGACGGAATCACAACCTCGAGCGGTAGGAACAAATTACGGCCCGTTTCTGCTTATGACTTGTGACCTCCTGTGACCTCCTGTGACCTCCTGACCGTGTGAGGCTGCGGGCACCGACCCAGAGCAGGCGTTTCCTAACCTTCGCGGCTACGTTTCCTGGGCAGCTAACCTGACTGGAAAAACAGGTGGCCAGACCGGCATAGACTACATCATGCTTTTTCATCACATGCCTCACCTTTCTTTCTTGACTGCTTTGTGGGTCCATGCCATTTCACGTGGTCCGTTTTGGTGTCCAATATGTCGTCGCCATGTATGTATGTATACATGTATGTATGTGTACATTTATTTCTTTTTGTTTGCCCGTGCATGTGAGTGGTATATGTATGCACAGATACATACATACATACATACATATGGTAAGCCCTGGAGTTATCTACCCGTTTTGGTGTAAATCCTGTGCATTAGGCCCCTGCCCCTACCCTAGTATGTGTGCCCTGGGAAAGTTTTCTGTGTGATCGTCCATCTTCAATCCCGGAGACCTGTTGAGTTTCAATAGGCCTGTTGAACTCAATAGGGTTGGTATATGCTTAAAGCTACTTGTCCAATGGATGCCAAATCCGGAAGCTGTATGTGCTGTCGCCTCGTCTGTTTCCTTCAGAAATTTGGTGCTATCGGACTGCTATGTTGTCGGTTGCAAATTCAAACTCGGATAGCAAACAGGGGCGGTTCAAATTTTCCCAAGCGTGTCGTTTCAGAAAGTTTGGTCGCTGCGTTTTCAGAACATGAGGACAGCGAAGGGCGGTTCGTTAGCACCAAATCACGAAAGCTAGCTCCTTGGAGCTTGCGGGAGTTGTTGTTTACACTTTGTTTTTCGGGCAAAGCAGCATCGAGGCCCCCTTTTCCTGATTTCTCAGGGACTTAAGGGTCTGCAGGGCGGGGGGGGTGGCCTCCCCTCCATCAAGCACCTGCGTGGGCATTGGTTTTTCGATTGGGCGGGGGGTCTTCGGTTATGATGTCAATTAGCGCGGAGGGCAAGGCGAGGTCCGGAACCAAGAACCGAAACTCCCATAAAAAAAGCTCGAGCGAATCTTGGTTTCCACGCGTGGGTCTGTGTCAGCTGAACACGGGCCATGCGGGAGCCAAGCAGCACGGCCACGTAGATGCAGGGAGCCTAGGAACCAACAAGCAAGAACCCAAGACCTCCTTCTGGCGAACCTTGGTTCTTAGTATTCTTGGTTCCTGGGTACTGTATAGCTAGCACGTGGGAACCAAGATCCGCCCAGCAACTTTTCTGTGACATCGGGTTCTTGGTTCCCGATTCCCGGGCCTGTGTTGATGAACACAGCCCGCGTTAGTAAACACGGCCCCGAGCTGGGAGCCTGTAGCGGTGTAGTAGGAGGTCTTTCGGGCTCAGTCGCTGTTGTAAAACCCAGCGATCTGGAACCGCACGTAAGGCTATTTTGCTTTCGATCACCTGATCGTGTTGGAGGCGTTGTTCTTGCCAGAAGAGGCTACCGATCAGAGTTCGGCGGGGGCCTTCATGCATATCCTGGTGACTGGGATGCACAGTGTTGCCCACGTAGCCGGCTGCTGTGTAAAGTAATGTAAAGTACCAAAACACATAGACAGAGAATCCAGACAACAGGCTCCGACTTCTTTGTTCTTCAGGTTCATCGCTACCTGGATTACGAGTTTCCACCAAGTGGTGTGTCGCTCCTCGGCGAGCCACCAGCGCTGAAGCCGCGTCGCAGCGCCAGGCGAGCAGGGTCCAGGGCCGTGTTCGGACATTCCCTCCTAAAGGGAGGATTGCAGTTTGCATGAAGCTGCTGTGCTGATATCGAAAGATGCAAGATGCTCGAAATCCGCAACTACAACTCACGGCTTGCAGAAGGGAACTTGACCTTGTGTTTCTTGGCAATGCCGACTCAAAGGCTGAACGAAAAGAGGAGATCGCAGACCAAAGAAGCAGGTCAGCGCCGTTGGCACTTCGACATGTGGCTTCTTCGCATCTTGCGTTCTGCCGCTTTGTTTCGACATATCAGGTCATGTAGGAGACGTGGGACATGGAACTTCCTCGCAGAGATGAACCGGCTTCGGAGTTCTCTGTGCCAGGGCCACCTGGCGAGCCGGCGCAGCGCTGGCAGGATTGCAGCGTTCTCTGCCAGTGTTCGACCGCGAGACAGAGTCTTGGCGGCAGCTGGCTTTCCTGGTCTGTTTGCCTTTCATGGTCTGTTCTGCTCATTGCTGTACTCCCAAGAGCCATTTTAGGAGCCCGGTGCCACGCGTGATTGGGCTGCTCGGCTGTTGTTTAGGCACCAATTCCCGTCACTTAATATAGAGTATAGAGTTCACATGGAGGTCAAGCAAACAGACCCCCTGCATGGAAGGTTGGTTTGGCCAGCACGGCACCGACAGACGCCAGCTTCAGTCGATCCGTCCTTGCTGCTGTCCGCGAGTATCCTGCGCACGCGGAAGGGCTTCTGAGGCGCTTGGAGGGTGACGGATGATGGAGGGAGCATGCAGTATCCGGCGCATGCACAGCGTGGAGCTCTCGTCGTGAGAGGAGCGGGCCACTGGTCACAGACGGCAAGTACTGCGTCTGCTTGTTCGATGTCTGGGAAAAGGAATGGAGAGAGCTCTGTGCTGCGCGGCTTTCTGGTCGGTTGTAGCTTTGACAGTTGTTGACCTGCAAAGAAAATTTGCATCTTAGCTGATCTAGACTGTGTTGCAAGGTAGACGACTTCATGCCCACAGTGAGGGAGCCAGAAGCATCATCGCCGACACACTGGGCTGGCGGTTCTCTGCGCCCTCTCTGGGTGCCTTTGCTTGCAGGATGTTGCACGGCTACTTGGCTTCGCCTTGCATTGATGCCTGTTGATCCAGCAGACCAGAGCACAGGTGATGTTGGTGGAAAAGGCGCAGCTTGGCAACGTTTCGATCGTCGGAGTCCGGGGTCGCGCATGCTCGCAAGGGCCGCAGGGGCCCGCAGGGGCACCCAAGGCTGGCCAAGCTTTGCGGGAGCTACGAGGCATTGGAGTGCTCACACCCCGGTGGGCTCTTGGCTGCGCTCACAGGCCGTGCTCTCTTATGTGGATGAAGTATATAGCCTGTTGTTATAGATGGAAATGATTGATTGAAGTTTGACATGGTCAGAGTCAATGATGTAAAGATTGTTGCAGTGACATGTCTGCTGCTCCTTCATGGCGTTTGCAGGTCAGGCCGAAAGACTACTCCACTGGGAAAAAACGAACGGCTGGTGGGCTGCATGGCGTGAGAGGCTCAAAGTCCAATGGATGTAGCGGCAACATCGAACAGCAAGAACGGCCTGACAGCTCCTTGATAAAATCACAGTCTGCCTCGGATGCTCCAAGCCTTCGCAGATGCCTGGGGAGACCAGCGGCCACCGCGGCGTGTTGCTATAAGGTCATGCATTTCCCATCGTGGACCGGAGTGTGCGAATGCCTTCTCCTTCTCCGTGCCTGCACCGAGCCTTGGCACTTGCTTGATCTTCGCAGCGTTCCCTAATCACATGACAGAGCAAGGCTTTCTGGCAAAGCTGGCTGCTGGTCTTGTCTCATTCGTCAGGCCGCGCATCCGTGCGACGCCCGCTCAAGTTCCAGCTTCAACGGGTAGGCCTGCCGGCCTGGCCCCGCTTCCCAATTTCGGATCGGATGGCCGCTCACAACCGGCAGTGCACTTGCTCTTCCCGTCTGTTTCCGGAGGGGGCACGTGGCATCGTGGCGACGAATTCTTGGCAGAGTTGAGGCGAGGAAGGTTCAGGGGCGATCGGCTTCAGGATCGTGTGTGTCACTCTAACACCCGTAAAGCTAGCTATTTGTGCTTGAAGTGTAAAATGTGTGTCTAAGCAGAGAGCCAGCACGCAGCTCCAAACTGTGCTGTACTTGCCATGTACAGCTGGCAGATACCAACCAAGCTTGGCAACAACTCCCGGTTTCACGAGAGAAGCTGGATTTCCCTGAATGCTGGTCTAAAAACCGGCGGAAGGGCCGACAATACTTGGTCTCTTAACGTGATGCCAGAATCTATGGCAAGCCAATTGTGCTCCGAAAGGATGCTTGGCCTGCGTCCATGCTGGAGATTTTGCTCCCCTGTTTTACCGCTTCGAAGGGCCTGGCATGACAATTCAGAAGTATTGACTGCATGAGTCCTTTCCAACAGGTGTTGGGGCTCGGACCGCTTTGAGGGAACATTTGCGCAGGGGCGTCACAATAGTGACTGGTTGAACGCCCTGTAGGGAGCTGCACGACCAGAATGCGCTGCTCCTTGCTTGGATATTGCCAGGCACGCTGTGCACAGTGCGAACATTTAACTGCCAGGAGTGGCGTGGGCCGTGGGCTTGCTTGTTTTTGAGTGCAAACCGACACGATAACACCAAATTTCATGGCCCCCTTAAGATCCCGAGCTCGCGCAGTGCACAATGCAGGCGAGCGAGCAGATGCGAAGCCTCCCCGCACCGACGGATTAGCAGAGGCGTGCTTTGGCATCTGAGTCTGTGGTGGCTTGTTTAAGGGCAGAATGCAGGGCCACGGCTATTCCATCGTGAACTTCCTGGTGGAGAAGGATGTTCAGCTTGTTCAGCTGAGAAATCTTTGGGGCTCCTCCTGGAGAGGCGGGACATGCGGGGCCCGGTCCAAGAAGTCGGATAGCTTCGTTTCCGCCATCCCACGACTTTAGTTGGCCAAACTGTGACCTAGATGTGCAGTGATTACTGCAACCTGCTTAAATGAGTTCGGTTGTCGTATTTTGTGTTGTGGCATTCTCCTACTTCAGTGTTGTTCTGCCACCGGGCTGATAGACGGCATCTTCTCAGTTGTTCTCTTCTTTTCTGCACGTGCCTTTCGTTCGCAGTCTGTTCGTCCCTGGTTGTCAACTTTGCCAGCTGTAGCGGACGAGCTAGTATGCTTTCGCCTTCTCACAATGCGTTTTGCAGGCGCGTGGTCGGATGATTCCCGGGAACTGCCCTCGGTCGACTTAACGGTGTCTCGTCAGAGAGTTTGTTGCAGCACAGGAGTGGCTCGACAATCCGCAGATCCGCCGTCACCATTTTCGACCAGACCATCGCGCTACAGGCAACACCACGACATGCCTAGATTGGTTTGGCAGCTCGTGGCATAGCGCGGGTTATCGCTCGCATGTTTCAGAAGGAATGTCACCAGAAGCGAGTTTCACAAGGCTGCGTTTCCAAGCCTTGCCTATGCCGACTGCAAGGATCTTGCGCGTCGTTCTCTTACAGGACATGCCCGGAAGGACGTGTAGCCCCATTTCCTGCAGCATTTATCTAAGCGCATGAGATACTCATCTTGCGGCGATGACGAGTTGGAGAGTAATTAACCAGTGTGGTTCCTCTGCCACCCGCTGTTCTGGGTTTCAGAAACGGCAATACGTGCAGGCCGGCACCAGACTGCAACAGACCAACCCAAGAAAGATTTACACCATAGACCTTGTGCCTCTGGCATGGCGAGCTTCCGCACCTGGCTTGGGGCGGCAGTCTGCTTCATTGCTTGGCTTCTGGCACACAGGCCAGGGCCCGCATGCAAGGGATGTGATGCATGTTTTCAAGCACCAGCGACACTTTGCACCGTCTGCTTTGATGGCGACACGTGCCTTTCACCGCTTAGCGGCTTCCCGCAGATTCAGCTTGGGCTGGGCTGCGCCCAGCTTTGGTGCGCTGGTTCTGGCGGCCCTCTACCTGTGGAGTCTTGCAACGCAGAGCCGTTTTTCTGTATTGCATTGCCGTAACTCAGAACGATCAGCTTTGGCCATGTTCCAAAGCTGTTTTAGACCAAGGTTTGCCGTGCTGCGGGTGCCGCAGTTTGGTAGAGAACTAGACGAGGTGCAGTTCTCCGGAAGTTGGTTCTACACTGCACTACCCTTTTGAAGGCACGTGTCGCAGCCCGGAGGTGAGAGCGGAGTTAACGTCAGAGCTCTTGGCGGATCCGCCAGCTGCCCCAGCCCCGAAGGCGTGCAATTTGTGAAGTGGTCAGAGAGTGACATCATCTGGCAAGCGGCAGAGGCTCCGACCTCATTCGAAGAGCCCGCAGAAGCAGCTTTGCACGCCTCACCTGCGGAGCCTGAAGCACCTCCAGTGCCAACATCTGCTGCTTGCGGCGACAAAGCGGCCGTCCCAGTTGATGGAGCAGAGGCAGAGGCGCGTTCAGGGTGGAGTGTGTTTCAAGACATGGTGACCCTTGCTAGGATGCGGTGATCGTGACTCATTGATTAAAGAAAGGGATCTCCCCAAGAGCTAGATGGAAGTTCCAGAGCAGAGACAGTCTGGAACCAGGTGGTCGGGCCTGCTTTTCACCTTGATGCAGATTGCCGATTTGTCCTGTTTCCGCTTTGACATCTGTCAACTGATTCGTCCTTCGACCCATGCCTTCTCTTCTCTCATCTTCTCTATTCCTGTTCTTGAGTGGTTCATAACACAGCTTAGACACGGTGCCGGAAGCATAAGCTGGCAGGACAGGATGTTGTCCTGCACGGGGCGGCACGGGGATTCCGTGCGTTGGCTCTTGTTCAGCAGCAGGCTGGAGCAGCTCAAGATGCACTGCCACAGCCGCACACGCGACCTGCTGCACAGGCAGACCAAATGGTTTCGGTTCTTAGGACAGCGTTGGTGCCAGTACGGTTGTGTCTGTGGACTTCTATCGTGAAGTTTCTGCATGAGCCTTTTGTCTATTTGGCGGTTGCCTCCGACACAGCTTTGGGGCTGGTGCAGGTCGATGATACTTCCGCTCGGGCTGATCGCCCTGACGAAGCCCAGTCCGAAGATGGTTTGGCACCCGAAGGGCTGCAGGTGGAGGAGGACGTAGAAGACCCCGTGAAGGCTCAAGAACTCAGACTGGAGGGCAATGAGCACTTCAAGGCTCGCCACCCAAGTTTCATTGGGCATGAAGCGCGTTTATCCTGCGTCGTGCCGACCAGAGTTTATTGTGGCACAAGGCTGGACGGATCTACGAAGCACGCGAAGCTTATTCGGAGGCTTTGCATTTGAGTCCGCAAGCCGGCGAGGAGGGCGACGAGCCAAGCAAGGAAAGGGAGTGTCCGGAACGAGTTTCAGTGCGCCCTTCAGCCAGTGCAAGCTTTTAAGCATTTCTCTTCGTTCGAAGGGGCGTGCGGTGCTGCACTGCAACCGAGCTGCCTGCTTGCAACGCCTCGGCCGCTGGGATGATGCCGTGAAAGCCGCGAGGCTGCAGCTACTGGTACCCTTGAATGATTTGGAAGGCCGGTTCGGAAGATGCATGTGAGATCCGGATAACGTAGGTAGAAATTTCAACTTACCGAGGATGTCTTGGATGCATGAGGATGTTGCGTTTTTGTCTTAGGACTGCTCTGAAGCCGTCAAGCTGGACCCGACGCTCGCAGACGGCAGATAGTTTTCCATTAGTGATGCTGCAGCCGGCACCTGAGCCACAACTGCTGGTTTGAAACTTGCGCTGCTTCGCAGGTATGTCAAGGCCTACGCCCGACGCAGCACAGCCTACGAGGAGCTGAAAAGCCACTTGGCTCCTCTGACTCGAGAGCTACACGCACTTCTCCGCTTTACTGACCCTGCCGTAGCTTTGCGCCTTGCTTGCATTCTCCCTCCGATTGCCTAGAATGGCACGATTCCCTCGAAGACCTGAAGAAGGCCCTAGGGCAGAGGGTTTCTACAGGGAGGGCTCGCAGACGGGTCGACTTGCAGGCACTGCGTTAGGTTGCTGGATATTCGCGGACACGAGCACAGGATGTTGTAAGGTTGCCGGGTGCGGCAGCATGAGCAACTGCCGTGCATGCCTTGGGACCTTGTCTCGGATGGTAGTTTCAGGCCATCGAGCTTGATCCCAGTCTTCGCTCGAAGGACTGAGCTGCTCTGCGATATGTCCACGTTGCATCCGTTGCATCCGCTTCTGCTCTGCTTGCTGCTGGGCCGGTGGAGCGGAAGAGCTTGCGCAAGCTGGCTCTCGCTGACGAGGAGAGCCGCCGCATCGGAATGCTTGAACAGCGAGCTCAGGAACAGTTCCTTGGACGGCACGGCCCGGTCTTTTTTACGATTTCGTGGACTGATTGGTGTAGGCCTGGATCGCGGAGGTGGAACTAGGTTAGGAGACCGGGATCGGGGCTCTGTTTCTAGAAGCAGGCGAGACACCGGTGGGTATTTCGTGGCGCTGGACTAGTTTGTGGGTAATCCTTGTGCCAGGTTCGAGAAGGACAAGGATGAAATGCTATCCAAGCTGAAGGAGCTTGGTAATACCGTCCTGGGGAAGCTTGTCATACAGAAGTTTCTGCCATCGCAGGAACTGTTGTTTCGCTGACATGATGCAGTGCGCTGGCTGTCAGACGGTCATGCCCTCTCAGGAAATTTGGGATGTCCACGGACAACTTCAAGATGGAGCAAGACCCAGATACGGGTAGTTCCTTCGCCGCATGACAAAGAGATTCGACGGCTGCAAGGAGTGCCAGAGCGTCAGGTGAGGTTAAATGCAATCATCACCCATTGCACCCATTCCATGACAGTATTTGAAGACACTGGCCTAGAGAACATGGGCCCGGAGGCCATGCTGAGGGTTTAGTCGCTGAAGACAGCCAGAAGTATCGGCTGGAGCAGAACTTGTCTTCTTTCTCGGCAGGTCGAGCAGCATAGCAGACACCGTAGCCGGAGTCTTTGAACAACAACGTGTCGCTGGCCAGTCAGCAAATTGTCAGGCTATTCCATCAAGTTTCAGAGCTGAGGGTGCCGTAGATTGCTGCAGAAAGTGCCGCAAGACTCCTGTACAGTGGCGGCGGCGCAGAAAAAGTCGCGAGATGCAATTTTGCATCGTCCCAAGCTGTTACAGCGAGGGACTTGTTGCTTACTGTTTACGGCAGTGGACACTGGGAAGTGCAAGGCAGTTCCTGGTGACAGGCCGTTTCTGGATGTCATGGGCAGACTTCTCCTTGATCTTCGATGCAGTCGAGACCTGTCCCATGGTGTCCGCGGTTCGGAAGGCGCGCGGGGCACGTCATGCCATGTCAGAGCAGTCAGGGCTCCTCTTGGCTCGCTGAGGCATCATACGCACCCTTGAATCCGCGTCCACGCTGCAAGCAAGATTGGCAAGATCATCCATCCGGAGCCTTCTTAAGACTTTGGAGGCGCCGGAAGTCAAGGCAGACACCGCAATGCAAGCCACTGACGGCTGCAGGTGGAAATGCTGTGACGTAGAGCGCGGCTCTTGAGCAGCAAGGGCGGGACCGTGCCGCGGCTGTTCCTTCTGATTCCTTTAACATGCAGCTGTCCCGTTTGATGCCTGCGTGTTATGTGGTCGCTGCATGTCACTGCATCTGTCTGCAAAGTTCAGATGATGTGGTGAGGCAAAGTGCCTATATTCAAGCAGGCTGCATTTGCGGGCCAAAGGTTGCCCGCTGGGGGTGAGAATCTGCCAAAGGCCGCAGCTCTTCTCTTGCCCCGAGCTCTGTCGTCTCCGAGCTTGAGCGCGTCTAGCTCTAGAAGTGAAGCCTCTTAAATAGCTGAGCACGTAACCTTTAACCTTTTGGGGTTCATATGATCCTACCATACTGGAAAAGCTTAACCTTTTTTGGTGCTAGGGTACTCAGCCCCTAAGGCCTGGGTGTACGCTTGCAGGACCACCGCCCACCTCCGTTGACTGAGCTTTTGTCGGACCCTTGGATCGGTTCTCCGCACGTTGAAGATGCGCCGTTTCCCGAAGAGTGTTTCCTGAAAGATACATCTATGAAAGTCACTTGTGGCCTCCTGAAGCATGTAGGTGGGCTTAGGTGGGAATTTAGGCGCATGCGGTGACATACCCGGGGCGGGGTGGGGGGGTCATATGTGATGCTGCCTTCGTTTGAGCAAGGAGGTCTAGGTTTTGCAGACACCGAAACGACGAAACTTGTCGACACTGCTGCTGTAGTTTCGACAATGTGCCTGTCTCCGAGAGGAGGAGATTTTGTTCCTCTTTGGACTTTCAACCGAGGCACCGGCTCACCCTGAATGCAGATGGAAGAACGCAGGTTTTCTGCCCTTGCCACGTGTTGTCCAAAAGCCCAGATCGCCTGCACTGCTGTGCACATCGGCTTTCTCTGTTACATGGTTTCACGCCTATCCCTGCCAGTGCTCTATCCCTGCCAGTGCTCCCAGTGCTCACAGCTCTTCAGCATTTCCACGTCTTGTCGCTGTATGTGCTCTGCCTGCCCGATTCTCCCGTTTCCCCCCAAACTGAGTTGGAGGGATGAGACAGGATGAGACAGGTATGTTGGGTCCTGAGCAGCCACTTTCCAGCAGTTCTCCTGCGCTCAAGGCGATTCCTGGAGGTGGCGCAGGCCAATGCAACAGCACGCACGATTCTGTGAATCTGTAGAAACAGGGAGGGGCAGGAGTGGATCTGAATGCTCGCAGCTTCGTGCCGTTCAGCACAGAAACTGCGAGTTTACTTACTGGCTGAATGGCAGGGCTGGACGAAGAGATGCAGGCAGGTTCGCACAGGGGCGTGCTTTACGAGCTGTCTGTGCGCTTCGCATCGTTTGTGTTGTGCAGAAGCACTTTTGCAGAATATGCCACGAGCCAGGCAAAACGTCACTGCAGTGCATTGCAGAGGTGGAAAGGCTGGTGGCTGGAGGGTTGGTGCAGTTGAGCGCTGCGCTGTCTCTCCAAACTGTAGCGTTCGTCGATCCAGGGTCGCACGGGATCCTTCTGCTGCTCGTGGCTTCTGTATACGAAGGCAAAGCTGTACGGCTGCAGTGAGGCTGTGCACGTCAAACTTCATAGAATGACGTGTCCAACGCAGCATCATGTGAACTCAACGCTAAGGCTGAGGTGCTGAAGCAATTTGCTAGCTGGTCTCCAGGTTGTCTTTTCTGAAGCATGTGCCAACTCAACAGCTCGCACAGGAGGCAGAGGATGCAGAGGACGCTCTGAATTTTTTTGCTCTACGGAGGCAGGGTGCTGCTGCGTGATCTGCTGTTGCGTATCTGCTGTTCCTTTGCCCTGTGCCGTCACTTATGAGCTCAGCAAAACCTACAGTCCATGGCGTTGCAGATGAGTTTGGTTGTGGCTCAAGCGAAAGATCATTACAGATCTTTGCTGACCCTTTATGCTGCAGGACCGATCTCGAGAAGAAGCGCTTGTCAAAGGCCATACAGAGATTTGCAGAGATTACCCAGCGAAGGGACACGATGGAAAGTGCGTTAGTCGTGTTGTACGTCATGGCACTGTTGACTCGCGGTCGGTGGAGACTTTCAGAATCGCACACGCAACGGACATGTGATTTCAGACAGCCCAGTCACACGACGAGTTAACTTGGTCACTGGTGGCCGGTTGGATTCCAGCCTGTGCAAGATCTCTCCATTGAGTTCCGGAGTTGTGTCCCTCTCCCTCCCTCCGGAGGCTGCCAATACACACACAGAGAGACACACACACACACACTTAGGCATCCATCTCGCAGCCACTCATCTGTTGGTTATCAAGCACTGCTTGATGTATCATGAAAGCATGAAGCTTTCAGGGTTCCGGTACCTGTCTGGCCCCAAGGCTTTGTTATGCATGTTTAACTGTACAAGGCAAAGGTAACCACACTCGAACAGAAAAGAATGATCGACATGCCAGGTTTCTTGGCTTAGCCTGGTTGCCATCTCACCTGCAGGTACACCCTGAGACGTCTCTCAAGGCTTCCCCTTCAGTTGCTTAGCTTCGTTGGACCAGGTTCGCAACTGAAGGCTGGCCCCCCTGCAAGAATGCACGAAAACATCCCCGAAACTTTCGTACGATCGATCAGCTGAGGTGCTGCACTGTTGCAAATCTCCTGTGTCCTCTTGGTAACAGAGGTCCACACACACAAGAAGCCAAAATGGCATTACACTCTAAGGCCTGTACTAAAGCCTAGGACGATTCTCGTCCAAAAATGGCTCTGCCTATTCAAAGGTCAACGGTGTCGTCTTGTCGATGGTGCTGAGCTTGATATAGCACGGCTGATGGTTTCCATTCAGCTTGAGTCGAAAAGCTCGCTTTGCTAAGTAAAAGCTTTGATGGCTCAACTCGTGACAGATAATTTGTTTTAAATCATCCACAGCTCCATCAGCAGGTAGGTTGAAACACGCTGATGTAACACCATGTCCAAGTCCGTTCGGCGGAAGATTCCCCACCCAGAAGCTTCGAGTCTTTTTTGGTGGAGGTTGATGCTTATGTTGGCGAGCATCTGCTTGATCGCCATCAGAAGGTAGCGAAATCTGAGCTGCATCTCGCTTCATGGCGAGATCACACAACTTCAACAGGCAAGCTGACTGAAAGAGAGCTGCACTGAAAAAGCAGTCGCTGAGAAATTGAACATGTGCATACAAGCCAACAACATTCGGAATCTCGCACGGAACTTTGTTCATGTGTGCGACAAGATGTTGTCAAGGATTGGTGAAGCTTCTTCTTGTTACTACGGCCGGATTTTGGCAGAGTTTTGATAACATCTAACATATGCCCGGCACGACGAGATCTTTGATGCTCGTGGCATAACTCGCAATGAGATAATTTACAGCAAAAGTGTGAAACTTGTTCCAATTCTGGAGTAAGGCGGATTTTGCCTTGGTTCGATTGTGTGCAGCTTTGTCTGTGGTGCTGTACACCCAGGTTCCATCACGAGGATCATACTCAGTAGCAGTGATCACTCGAGAGTTGTGACATCGCGACAACGAAGATGGGACTACAATTGTTGCTCTGGCTGTCGGCTTTTTGACTTCAGAGCAAGAAGACGAAGAGTTCGAAGATGAGGAGTTCGAAGAGGAACTCGTACTCTTGGAAGTAGATGAACTGGTGCTGGACTTCACCATGGCATTTACATGGCAAGAAAAACTTGGAGCTTGAACAGAAGGGTTCAGCTTGCCGAGCATGCTTATCGAGCATACGAAATCTAAGAAAAGCAGACTCCGCGATTTTTATCACAGGGTTCTATGCAATGGATGCGATACCACTGAATTACAAAGCCGAAAGAGCCTAGACTTCCCCTCTTCACTTCGGAAGGGCCCAGTGCTTTTGGCTTGCGAATGGCATCTTCGATGCCTGGCCAACTGACTCCCCAATCATTGCCATCCCCGGTCTCAAAGGTGGCAGCTTTGTGGGCTTGGGAGGCGGCCTCTCGAACAGCCCACCGTTTGTCACCCGAAGGTGAGTGGACAAGTGCATGAAATTTGCACAGATGGCCCTCATGGACCGTGCTGGATGATTTACTCTTGTGGTGGGGGGTGCCCATGAAACCTCCCACCCCTACTCCTGCACTGTTTTGTGTGCCATGATGGAGCTTGGAAATGAAATCCAGCATGGACGGCTGATAATGCGCGTCCTGTGTGGCTTTGCCGTAGAACGAAAAAACGTCATCGTGCGGGGCTACCTGTACCGCCTCGGCGCTGGATCTAAGAACTCTGCCGATTGTCAGGATCCCCACGAGGCCTTCGGCCGTGGTCCCATGACCCCAACAGTAGAAGCAGTTGGCCTGAGGCTCAGGTCCTGGCATGTGTTCAACGGGCAGTTCCCACACATGCATTGCCTCTTGAGGCACTGCAAATGCTTTGGCATCGTGTTGGAGCATTTCCCGATAAGGGATCTTGCTGGCTATAACAGACCTTGCCAGCGTCACGATTTCTCGTTAGCCGATAGGAATAACCGGCAGAAACGGACGATCTGCTGGGCCAAAACGGGTCAGCAGAAATCGTAAAACTTCCTCGACATCATCCTTGAAGATTTTTGACGCCGGCAATGAAAATTGCCTGGAAAACACAAAGCGATCAGTATAATGGCGCATTTTGCTATGCGGGATAATGGGCCACTGATGCATGTTTTCAGTGGTTAAATAATTCTCATGATAATGCAACACAAAAAACATGTACGAGAGAAGAGGGGTCATGCCCTCTTCGTAGAAATCCACAGCACTACGGCCTTTGGCTCGCTGTGAAATCTGCTCTCGCAGCTGTTCATAGCTGCTTCGTTGTGTTGCTTGAAACATCTGCTCATCATCGACTGAAATAGTCGGGATTGTAGCAGGAGGCCTCTGAACGTTTTGGGGGCCCGGATGTTTTGGTGGCGTCTTGGGTGCCGTTGTCTTTTGAAGATCGGCAACCGAAGCACTGGAAGGTGCTGCGGGCTTGCTGCTGCCTGCTGTCGAGGCAGGAGTTCTAAACATTTCAGCAGCTCGTTCTAGATGGTCCTCAGCCTGGGATTTTGCAGGCGGTGGACGAGGACGAGGCATAGCCGGCCTTTGGCTCGAAGCTGAAAAAGCATGAGGTTGCCAACGTCCCGGAAGTCTCTCAGGGCTCATATTCGAGCTACGAAAATGGGAGCAGGTCGCTCCGTTGGTCCAGTACTCGGACCAATGCTCGGACGAGGTCTGGGAGGTAAAATTCCCGGTGCTGAACGAGGTTTGGGAGCCTCTTGTGGTTCATCATCGTGTCGTCGATGATGGCGGCGTCTACGCCGGGACCTGCTGCGATGCCGTTCCTGATGTGAGGGCGGTCTTTCTCGAACAGGTTGATCGACCTGCTCTGACTCCCCTCGAAAAGGCCTGCTGGGCGGCCAATTTTGGATCGGCAGAGGTGCACGGGGCGGAGGATGCACTGATTGCACCGATTGCGATCTTGTAGACCTCGCATCCCCAAAAGTAGAAATCACGGTCACCGGGGGTCGAGGGCTTGTTGAAGGTAGGGACCCCGGAGGTCCCCCATAGAAATGAAAATGATACTGCCGGGCCATGGCTCAACAGCAAAGTGGAGGCATTTATCAACTACCCAAAGGCTTGATAGCTGATCTGCCCAAACACACTTGAAAAATG
This sequence comes from Symbiodinium sp. clade A Y106, assembly GCA_003297005.1. Classification (NCBI taxonomy): domain Eukaryota; class Dinophyceae; order Suessiales; family Symbiodiniaceae; genus Symbiodinium; species Symbiodinium sp. clade A. Next base: position 41,600 of record BGNK01001227.1, on the reverse strand, counting down.
TGACCATGACCGAATACTGTTACAACAGTTCAAACACTGCGTTCGATCAGATCCAATTCTTCTTGGCTTCATTGCAAAGCGTCCGCAGGAAATCNGACCATGACCGAATACTGTTACAACAGTTCAAACACTGCGTTCGATCAGATCCAATTCTTCTTGGCTTCATTGCAAAGCGTCCGCAGGAAATCCTGCCTGTACATAAAGCTGTTTAAGTCTTCGAAGTTGTCCTGGGGTTGCCTCAGGAGGCCAGGCGTACTGGCGAATCGACGATGCTCCGGATGCTGCTAACTTCCAGGGTCCTGCACTTGCCGGCGAACGAATCTGCCAGGGCTTCTCTGGAAGGTTAAAAGTCGCTGTCCGGGCTTTGGCATCAATCGTAAAACCCAGCCATTGGTGATCTGAAACCGTCTCGAGCAGGATCCCATCGTAAAAATGAGGATCACAGAATGCTTTCAACTGTCAGATTGCAAAGTGGCTGAAGGCCCTAGCAAAAGCCGGTTGTCCACATATCTTAGAAACAGAAAAGACGAGGACAAAGTAGTTGGCAGAGACAAAAGGAATTGTCGTTCCGCCATTAACACCGGCACGCCTGAAAGGATGGGAGAAATTTGGTTGCCAATGCAGGTGCCTTCGACCTGCAGGCGACATTTCCCGGCCGCCGTGAACACCCCTGTCTTGAATGACAGATCGACTATATCTGGGATGTCACTGATCCAGCAGCGCTTCAGGCTGGACTTTGTTCTGCCTCGGGGATTACCCGGGTGACCGAGAGAACTGAGCAGCCTGTAAGCTGCTGGTACTCGCGAACAATGGTTTGTACCGATCGCAAGATGTCCTTGCGAGGCACTGCATTGAAAACTTCGACGAGGTCGTCATTCCATTCGACATCGTCTTCCTCACTGGGTCTGGCCCAGTGCCTGTGGAGAGACTTCCACAGTTGAGGCATGCTTTGCATACCTGGGCTGTCGGAGTACAGTGTTTTTGCCATCACGGTCAAAACAATGGATGCCATCTCCAACAATTTGCTGCATAAAGATTGTGCATAAGAAATGATAGTCCGTCCTTTGGCGAACTGCTTCTTGCGTTTTAGAAAAACTGTGCCTCTTGGCAACGAGGCTGATTTGCAGAAACTCCAGGAATACCGTCTTGAGAGGTGTGCTGGGGTTTCTTCCAGCATTTTCTGTCGCCATTCTTCTGGCGAGCCATCCAGGCTCTGAAAAACAGAAGGATCATGCCATGTGTTACAAAGCCCACGAAGAAAAAACCGAGGACAGAAGCACACAATGTGATTGGGATGGTGATCCTCGCTGTAAAGGACCAAGTCTTTGTGTAAAGTAGACTTGACCTTCTGTAACATCGCCCAGTTCAATCTGGGAGATTGCTCCAGCATGGTTACATGCTGTTGCCACTGTTCACAGAACTCTTGAAACATCGAATGTAAAGTGGCTGGAAGCCTGTGTCTCTTGAGCCACTGACCAAACAGAGCTCTGGACTTGGTCATCCAGTGAGCGCGGCCTGGGAAAAACGTGCTGGCAGCACTGGCCGAAGTGATACTGCCACATCCGGGCACCATGGCTTCGAATTCTTCGAGGCCGGCAGCCACATGGCCTGAAGAGAAGCATCGGTCCGGTAGCTTGTTCCGATACTTAGCACACGGACATGGGACTGAATCCAGCTTGAAGGCTGGGTCCCACATGGTTTNACATGGCCTGAAGAGAAGCATCGGTCCGGTAGCTTGTTCCGATACTTAGCACACGGACATGGGACTGAATCCAGCTTGAAGGCTGGGTCCCACATGGTTTCTTCCCAAGACTGAAAGTTGTGAAGAAACTTCTTGATACTTTGAGGCGGAACCTCTCTGAGGCTGTTCTTGGGAACATGAAAAGAAGGAAACAACTATTTGTACTGAAGGATAATGTTTCGCAGCCACCTCTCACACTGCGAGGTGAAAAGTGGGTGGCACAATGGCAGAACACGCAGGCGCCGGGATGTTTTTGGCCAGTGCATCTTGGTGCGAAACTTGACAACACTCTTGAGCAATCCTTGTACTCGGTTGCGGTGGGGATTCTCTATGTTGCGACTTAGCTTGATGAGGGCATACTCTTCCTCATCAGCTGTCTGCCTGGACCTGAGAAGCTTCGAAGTATCAAACGCTGCTCGTGTACGAGATCCAAGCTTAAGAAGCAATCCCCATGCTAATTCCCGAGAATTCTTGATGAAGAATCTCTGGTTGCGACGGTGCATCCGTTTGTGCAATTTTCGCCACAACCGAAGACCGAAGGTGCCGTACAACGAGGCCCTTCTCTTCGATGAGATTCTGAAGCCCAAGGCTGTTTTCTTTATGAGAGCCATTGCTCGAGGATAGTTCAAAGGTGTTTGCCACTGAGCAATGAGTTCATGCTCCGTGACCCATGCCAACTGATAGTTCTCATACGACTGCAGTGGCACCAGTACGAATTGAAATTGTCGTGAGATGCCCAGTATCTCAACGATAGTTCTGCATCCACGAACTCAGTCTTTTTTGAGTCTTCTGTACACCGCCATGCGATTCAAATGTCGCTTGGCTGCACCGACAGCGGTGCTTCCCACATAGAGCAGCGACGATGGCTGGCGATAGCCGGTCCGAGGACGGCTGAACTCGAAATCAACCTGAAAAATGCAGTAAACTGTGTTCGGTTCCTCAAACGATAAGTAGTGCAACGTGTCAGGATGCACTCCGAACTATTGAAGCTTGTGTAAAAGCCTTCGGCCAGGTCTTGCTTGGTGGCTGCGGAGGCCTGAAACACGGAGCATATATCTGCAACGTGTTTCTTCAAAGCACTGGCTTTGCCACGAAATTGCTATCGCAACATTCCCAGTCGGGAGTAAACGACGACTGGATTGAAACAGTTCCACTCGGCACCGACTGTTGCGAAGGTGGCGATGTTGCAGGTGGATGATTGGTTGCCTGAGGCCAGTCACGGTTGTTCCAACCCCGACGAATTGTTCTTGTCCCAAGACGAACTTCCCCATGACGATGTGGACCACCCACGGTTCCACGACATGGCGATATTTTGAAGTTCAACTAGGATTGCTTCGGAGCTGAAAAGCGTGGTCTGCGGATAGTAAAGCCTGTGGTTCCATCGGATCTGAAAAAGTCAAGACCTGCAATGAAACCCGGCGTCTAAAACTGGCATAAAGGCAGGAACGAAGAGAACATCACGACTGAAGTAATCGAATGCCGGCACCATCAGAGCAGAATTTTCAGTCGGACCTGGCGGTTCCTCTTCGGGAACCAATCAAGTTATCCCTGCCTTTATCGAATCAAATCTGGCAGGTATTCGCACGGGCTGACCCCGCCACAGGTAGCACGATAAACGAATACAAGACCAGCTTGCAACTACCTGGATCACACTTAGGCATCCATCTCGCAGCCACTCATCTGTTGGTTATCAAGCACTGCTTGATGTATCATGAAAGCATGAAGCTTTCAGGGGTTCCGGTACAAGGTAACCACACTCGAACGGCAAAGAATGATCGACATGCCAGGTTTCTTGGCTTAGCCTGGTTGCCATCTCACTTGCAGGTGCACCCTGAGACGTCTCTCAAGGCTTCCCCTTCAGTTGCTTAGCTTCGTTGGACCAGGTTCGCAACTGAAGGCCTGGCCCCCCTGCAAGAATGCACGAAACATCCGCGAAAACGATCGATCAGCTGAAGTGCTGCACTGTTGCAAATCTCCTGTGTCCTCTTGGTAACAGAGGTCCACACACACACAAAATCTGTTTGTATGGGACGGCCATGACCCTGCCCTTTGTGAGCCTGGCGATGGGCGAAGGGCACATTGTACAGGTACATGCACGCTTGCGCTGCCTCTTATCCCTGCTTGATGCTGCTCTGCCTGTCAGTGGTAGACTTTGATGTGCAGTATGCGGCAAAGCCAGAGTTGAGCGAATGTTGGGATATCTTCACCCCCGACAGGTTTTAATTTGAACGCGAGCCAGGTGCAGGGGGTCGAGACGCCCTCCCAAGTCCGCTATGTTGGATATGCGTGAGCCTTACCTGCCAGCCCGAAGTTCAGGAGATGACAGCTGTCCTGCGTTAGGACATTCGGTTTGGGGCGTTGCGTTCTATAGTTAAGCTTGAACGTACTTTCCCAGAATAGCACTGTGGCCCCTGGGCGTACAGTCGGGCTTCAGGCTGAAGATCGCAGTTTCTGCTTTTTCTCGTTTTCACAGAGGTGGACCGTCTGCTACGGGAGCAGATGGCGCCGGCAGCTCTGAGCTTCTTCTTTGCTTTGTCCGTGGAACCACTTTATCCGCCATGTTTCTTCAGAGGTGACTAAGGGTAGCTTCCGCTTCGTTGGTCTTGTTTGGGTCTCCTGTCATGTGCCTTCGTCTACGGCCGCAAGGCGTGAGCATTGCCATTTCCTAGCATTCAGGTACTTGCCTTCACTGGTCAGCGTGCCACGCTTGGAGGAGGCAAAAGTCCTGGAGCAGTCCGTTGGCTTCCTGTTCAGCTTGGGCAGGTGCTGCTGGTCAGCGTGCAGGCCTCCAAGTTTTTCACCGAGCAGTTCGAAATGCTGCATCGAGGCCTTGGAGCTTTTCTAGTACCGTCTTGAGCCGTATATCTCATGGGTCGTCCACTATAGATACTATAGAGCGCCGATACCGATGAAAGAAGAAGCCTACAAGAAAAGAGCTTTAACATGTTACAGCTGTGGAGAACAGTTCTCCTGCACTCAGGTACTGTCTTGAAGTGCAGTTGTTGGATTGAGCCGCCAATGAGCATGCCGGTTTGCAGAGCGATTACAAAGTGGAGATTCGCCGTCCCTCCAGGGATCTGAAGTTCAATGAGACAGTGTATCGTTTTCACAGGCCATCACCTCGTGGCAGTGCTACAGGACAGCCCAGCTGACAGCTGCCAGTCTCTCACTGTTACGTTCGTTGCGTTGTGTTGTTCATGTGAACCATGTTGGCGCTTACGTTGCAGGACGCAAGCACTGGCAGATCAATCGCATCAGCCCTCGGCCAGAGCGCTGGAGATGCCAAGGAGCGGGCAACGGTTTGACCGGTTTGATGCGAGAGCAACTCCCGTAGTTGTAGTCCTCCTGGACTGCCTGTTGTGGATTCTTTCCTTGCTGCCCCGAGTGTGAGGGTCGAAAGTCCCTATTGCTCACCACCACCGCTTCCTGTTTTGGACAGATCTGGCACTTTGGCGAAGCAAGACTAAGCGGGAGCCTTTGAAAGAAGTTCTGCGGTGACTCCGGTGTCAGAGAAGCAAGCAGCCGGCAAGTGCTGTATCGGTTTGTGAAGAGCTGAGTTACTGGTAGTAAGTCTGTCGCGATCTTGTATGTGGCAGCCGCCGAGGCGGTGATGTTGGTCTAATCGTGCTGCCTGGCAGCAGATGTACAATATCCTTGTGTGCAGCATGCACAGTCAGTTTTGCCACGAAGTCACAATACCTAGCACGGCTTTGCCTCTGCGGGTCGCATCCCAACTCAGCTGCGCAGCTTTTGTGAGGTACACGTGCCACCCCGACGGCCTTCCCATGGACAAGGAGCAGGCGAATACTTCCTTCCGGTCTGTGAGCGGGGCAAAACTGATAAGCAAATCCCTTCGGAATGCCAGGCATCTGCCCTCATTTCAGAGGGAGCATGGCCAGGCTCGGGCTTGTCGCTAGTTGGAGCGGTGCCATTGTTCAACATGTCCGAGTTGACAGCGAACGCCACACATCCAGACAACAGATCTCTGCATCTCGCATCGTGGTTTTACACATCGATCGATGTCCACAATGGGGGAAGTTGATCTTGTGGCAGAGTTGGTCGGTAAGCAGCATCTACAACGTACGTATATGTAGATGGTGTTATGTCAGCTGATGTCTCGTTTCCAGTAGTAGCAGCTCCTGGTGCTCCTGCTACAGCAGCAGCTGTATCGGATGATACATGCACACCTCTTGGTCGTGCTGCACCCATGCCAAGCTTCCGCGAAAGGGTCCCCCACTCTGTTAAATATTACGCTCCAGGTTCCTTTCTGCAGAATTTGTGCAGCAGTGAAGCGGAGATATCTCATGTACCGCATCTGAGGAGAAACGCAGATGAGTGAGACAGAGAGAAGAATGGAGCGGATGGTTTCCTCTATCTCATGTTTTGTACAACCTCAGATGAAGAGCTTTCGATTCCCCTGGCTGTTTGTTTCCTGTAGATTGAACAGTATCTTGCAGAGCCCGTGCAGCTGTCCAGGATCGAGGAAACGCAAGCTCAAAGAAGCTTTCGGCTGCTTTGCCACTCGGTCTGTGCTGCGGGTTTCGATAAACTTCAAGAAGAAAATAAGGTGTAACGTTTCTAAAGACCAGAGCGTCGCTGTGCTTCTGTCTGCGAGGTAGGTTTTCATTAAAGCATTGTGCATTTTTCGAGTCCCTACACATCTCCTAGCAGCTTGCCAGTTTCATGTCAATTTCCTGGACGGCGATGTCCTCGAGATTCCGGCAACCGAGACGGACCAGGCTAAACATGAAGATCATGTTCGCACGAACCCGGTGCAACCCTGCCAAGATGTCAGGCATGCAAGCGGCCCGAACTGTTCTGCCCGAAGGGTGTCCTCAACTTCGTCTACAAGCGATCATGAGATGTGCGAGAATTGTTTTAAAGCTGTCAGTCTGCCTTTTCCGTTGCCTCTGACAGAACTCTTTGTCACAGAAGCAACAAGTCATCGTCACGGGGAGTGGGCACTCCGAGTTGTCACGAAGTGACCTGGAAATGTTTGTGCGATTCCGAGTCGGGCATGTGGCGGGAGCTGTGGTTGACCTTTTTTGCTGCTAGGTAGTAATTTGTTCTCGTCCTGGTGCTGCTGTTGGGGGTGGTGGCGTTTGAACGGGTTTGTGCTGGCGGCAACGGGTGAGGGGAGGGTGGTGGAGTTGGTCCCAGTGATGTGTTTCGGCAGATTTCAGAGGTGGCTTCAGGGCTTGCCTTGCTGCTAACCCGAGTTGCTTGGCTGATTCGTGCACGTGTCAAGATAAGCAAGGAGCCCTTTGTGTCGATTGGTGGTGAACGTCCTGGCTGTGACATGTTGGCTGCAGTGCGGCAGCTGCTCCTTGACCGTTTCCATGTCCGGGCACACATTATAGTATAGGTTTTTGAGGTTCCAAGCTGAAGCAGGCCAGCGAGACAAGCGGCCCATCATGCAGTAGCGTTCCAGCCTGACAGTGGCGTTCATTCCACCAGCAGCTCGAGCTTAAGTGGTGTAGTGTAGACTGAGCAATGAGCCGCCACGGGACCATCTGCACATAGAGCACATGGCGATCAAGGACATGAACTTGTTGCCAAATTGCGCACCGATTTGCGCTGCGCATTTAGTTTGGATGCAAATCCGCGTATTGCATCCTATACCGGTACCTACGTGGTTTAACCTGCAATTGATGGAAAGTGCCAGGAGCCAGAAGATGCGAGCCTAGGCCAGGATGGCATGGGGACTCCTGAACGGATGCAACGTCAAGAACCCTACCTGGCATTCCCAGCACCGAATTCATGGCCAGTTGACTTTTCGCTGCGGCCAACAGCAACTCTGCTTTGCGTGCTTCTTCAGCAGGAAGGATTTGGAATTCATCCGCGTTTGGGCACATCCATCATTCGGTGAATGCTCGGGTTCGTGTGAAATCTGAGCCTACGTGCACCTTACACCTTGTTGCGTCATTTCAGGGAGATTTCCTTTTCACCGGCGTATCGCTGCCAGATGCTGCGAGGCTCCGAATCGACTTCAGCACCAACTGCCATCTCCTCGAAGTTCTACAGTGCACTGCCTTCTGCGTTCTGTTCTCACCAGCCCTCACTTCAATGAGACGAAGCGTTTGGCTCAAAAGAGCTAGAAGGATCCCGAGAACCCCCTGGGATCCACCTGGGTTTAGGCCCACTTCATAGAGAGCCGCAGCTGGTCGGGTCTCCTTCTTATGTTTGCAAGATGTCGCTTTGGGTTGGCCTGTCGCCTGTCCCTGCTGTTCTGCCTTCCTCGGCAGAACCTCGGGGACATCTGCGAAGAGAGAGCAGAGGCAGCAGAGGTGATGCTCCTCCAGTCTCAGGTCCGAGTGGAAAGCTCGGGCTCGGGTCTTGACGTCAGGTTCGTGGGGCGCAGCTTCTTCTCCACGGATCCGGTGAGCTCTGCTGGATGGTGGCTGAGATACAGCACTTCCCATTCTTTGAATGTGTATAGCCTGCCGGTCATGGGCCTGGTGGAGGCCGAGGCAGCGGCAGCCGTTCAGATCATCTCTCGGGAAGGCAACGTGGAGCAGCTTTACTTTCTGAAGGCACCGAGTTGGAGGAGCGAGCAGAACTTGACCATGGAGGACTTCGTGAGCGCAGCGGAGATGTCCTGGGCTACGGTGATGGATAAGAAGCAGCTGTATACCCCGTGGACGGACTATCATGACGGGCATTTGGTGGACACGATGAGGATCGATAACTTTCAGGCAGACAGACATCATTTCCAGAACTATGTCCCACTACAAGTAAACGAGTCTACGACGAGAGTTATCCGTGCCTACATTCCTAACACGACCTGGACCATGGAATGGTTGGCAGGCTTCGGCACGTTGACGACGCTGCCTCTGGAGTATATGGATACAGAGGCTACGGCAGATCCAGATGCCTGCCGGAAAGACGATCGCCCAACCAAGAGAGACATGTGGTGGAAGAGTACTTTTGCTGTGACCAACGCCTCTACTGCTCGAGACTTTGCCATCACAATTCTGGGAGCTACGCCTGCAAGTCCTCCGTTTCCATGGCCACCGAATAAGGACTGCATCTCAGCTCAGTGGGTCACCTTGCCTTACAGCGGCCGTCTTGACTGGAAAGCCTTGCAGCTGCACTTCGTGGAAGATCCTGTCTACCGCAGTACCTTGCATGGTATTCCAGCTTTCCATCATCATCAGCAAGAGTTCGCGCGAAGCCACAGAGACTGCATCAACAGCTTTATGCTCAACAACCTGGTGTTAGAGGCCGAGTCCTTGGATCCCTTCATCAAACGCTTATCGCAGGCCTCTGCAAGCTACCTTGTCTCTCAGGTCCGCCTGGCCAATTCTAAACATGACGCCATGTACGCCTTGATATTCTCCTTTCCCGGCAATGAAGGGGTGACCATCCAGATTCGCAGCGCACATGTGAGTGCTGCCTCTCCTACACCTTTCAGGCTGTGTGCGTAGCGCACACCTGACGGTTTTGGGTCGTGGGGATGTATGCCTCCAGAGCATCTACCGGGCCTACCGCTTCGAAATAAATGGTATCTCCCAAACAGCATGCGTGGCTTCCTGCTGCGCTGTTGCCTCGTACTGGTCAACACCTGGTGCTCTTGGCACTGTCCCAGAGCTTCGCATGCATGGAAGCGCGTGATCTTGGTCCTCTCTCTAATAGTGGCTGCTGGGACGCGGCAGACGTGCGAAGCTAACGAACTATCCAACTTGCAGGCATTATCTTTTGTTATCTCTCTCATGTGCATACCGCTTTCTTCTTTGGCCTTCACGCTTCGCAGACGCCAGCCCACTAACATCACGGTAGCAAGCAAGACCTCATGAAGCCGTGCCTGCCTACGTGCGAGTGTGCGAGTCGAAATGATACGAGGCTCTCCGCAAGATGGTGACCATGCGAGGGCTCAGAGTTGGATGCTAGGCTGCTAAGCTCGCGTCGATTGCCTCAGCCTTTTGGGCTCTAAACCTTGCAGGAAGCAAGGCGGGCAGCATGGCACTGCCTTCGCTGCATGTGCCATGCTCTGGACAAGCTCGGCCTGGCATTACACGCAGCTGGAGGTTGGCTGTGGACAGTTGGCTTGAGGAATGTCTTGCGTCAGCCGCTTGGTAGCTTCCAAAAAACAACCCGATACATGGGCTCAAGGTGCTGTGTAGTTTTTTGGCTGTAGATATGCCTGCGTCACCAGTCATCAGCGAATGGTGATCCGCGCTTGCGCCTTGCATCTCTCGGGGTTACGCCGTACCACTGGAGATGGCAGACCATTTGTCACCGGACATTTTCATCACTTGCCTGGCGGGTGAGAAAGGAAATGTTGGCAGGACTGCGAGCTCGTATGAGACTGCCTGCTGTGCGATAGGCCATGAGTTGTAGTGCTATGGTGCTGTTCACCGGCTTTTTTGCACCAGAGTCAGAGTTGATCGGCATGTGTGCCATTGCGATCGATTGTCAGGATCGTGGACATCGTGCGCACTGCTGAACACGCCATTTGCAACTTGCATGAGCTTCGCTTGATCTATTCTTCGGCTATGGACGTTTACCCGAAGGCCACTGGGATTTCTCATCCTTCGGCCACTGCCGCCGCTGTGCGAGAATTCATCATGACTCATGACAGATCCGACCTTGCTACCCTGAGGTCGAGGATGGCGGCTATCGCGAGCTCTGTGTCAAGTACATGCAGGTGCTATGCGAGCTGGATACCAACGAAGCACGCGAGTTTCACAACAGGCAGCGTGCCTTCGGCATCACCAGCGATGCACGGATGTACGAAGCCCGTGCTCGCTTGGAGGAGCGGGAAGGGGACACAGCCAAGGCTTTGAAGATACTGCAGGAGGGTCTTCGCATTGGAGCAGGGCCTCCTGACCGATTGACAGCTCAGATCGCGGCCTTACACATGCGGCGATCAAAGCACTGCGATTCAGAGATCCAGCAAATATTGGAGCCTCTAGAGGCTCAGACGGAAGTACATGATACCACCATGGAAATTGAGGCGGAAAGCGTTCCGCCGATTCGGAGGGTCCATGAGAGACCGCTCATGAAGATGCGATCATGGGCAGAAGGCTCGACTCAAACAGAGGTGGCAGTTGACACCGGGAAGCCAGGCAACCCTTCGGCCGACAGATGTCTTCAACGATGGTTGCGCGTTGAATGCAGGCGCTACCTGCTTAATAGCTTCGGTGCTTGGAAGAGACTGGTGGACACATCTGCCCAAATGCGGCGTGAAGCATTGTTTGATGCCCTGCGTGGACAATTAGACTCAGCCCAACGGCGATGCCGAGCAGCGGAGCTTTGCCTCGCCAAGGGTCAGGCAGAGGCAGGTGCGATCTGCTTGCGGGCGGGGCTCCGAGCGTGGAGGTCACTCGCCAAGTTGTGTAGGCAGCGGGCGAAGCTCGCAGATGCAGCGTATCAGGAGTTTGTGCGACGGTCGGCAAGCCTTATTCTTTGGGCCTGGAGGACATGCCTTTCTTCAACCCGGGTCGAGGACTTCGAGAACCCGGAGCAGCCGGAGAACACAGCCTTGGACTGCCTACTAGTGGACTCCTGTCCCAACTTAGAAGAGGACATGACCGAAGAGCCGTGCCATCAGACAGACCTCTGCGAGAAGCCTGCAGCAGGCAAGCCAAGCGGTGTCGCGGGCTTCGCTTCTTTCGAGCGGCAGCCGCTTGCGAGTGTCGCCATACAAAATGCTCGCTACACCTTGGCAGATGCAGAGGATGCGAAGCGCATGCGGGGACCCGAGCGGTTCTTCTACGACACATCGAGCTATACTGGTTGTGCGAGGTATGGGGGGCCGATGATAGTCGACAAGAAGGAAAATACTTCTGGACCCACCAAAACAGGTACGTCTGGCAAAGTGGCACAATGTAGTGGAAGTCTGGGCCAATTCCAGACAAAGCGAAGCAAGCCGTTTCTGCCCAGATAGGTTACCTGCCGTGCCTATGCCCTGGCTCACAATGTTAGCCGACGATTTGTGGTGTCGGCTGCACGTATTGCTAAAACATGAGACCGGCTTACAACAAGCTTAACCTATAATTCGTTCTACGGAGATGCTGTGTGCTCCGGACTAATTCACTGAAAGTGCTTTGCAGACGCCTTGCTGGGCTGCTTCAGCAAAAAACGGCCAAGCCTCACACAAATCGTGAGCCTGTTTGCCGCAGCAATCAAGAAAGAAAGCCATCTTAAATCCAGCACCCGGAACTGGCGCTGTGGGTCGAACTGGCAGGCGAAAGCCCGGTTCGCTGCTTCCGGCACTGCTGGTCGGCTTGGCAGCCGCGGGCATTGCAGGCTGGTCCTTTGCCCAGGCCTGGCTCGTCCGCTGCCCTTGGCGGCATCGTCGCGACTTACCTTCCGACAGCTAGGTCTCCAGCCGTGCAAGCGGTGGAATGGAGTCTCGCTGTGTGCGCTGTGCCTTGACGGATGCACAGACAGACGCTGCGACCACAGGCGCGGTGCAATGCAGAGTGCAAGCTCGCACAGTTCAGGGCTGTCTCCAAAGCATGAACACGTTACTTACGTTTGGTGCTCTGTGGAGGCGCAAAGACAGAGAACTTGGAGATGCCGTCCTTTGAACCCAGAGATGTCGGCAGTGCCGAGCAGCTGTCCGTCTGAATTTGTGTGCGCCACCGTTGCGTGGTAGGCTCAAAGGCTCGCTCACGTGATTGTTTGCGGAGTTCTGTCTCAGTTTCCCACTCGGACAGTCGATCAGGGCTTTGCAGAGGCCGCTGTTTCTCCTGATTGCCACTTCTTAACAGTGTGTGTGCAAATCTGAGGCTGATGCTGAGCCGCATGCCAGCGGGGTGCCTTGAATAAAACATCGACATGATTTCCACTGAGTGTGTCACTCGCCATGCCCTGCGGTAACTGGTATGACTTATGCAAGGTTTTGCAAGCTCAAAGCCTCATGTTGATAGTTGACAGAAGCTGCGTTGGACCATCTGTGATGCTATTGAGAACGATTGGGCGGGCAATGGTTGACTGCCCGTTTCAGGCACATGATCACGACGCACGCCTCCTTGGCTTTGTTGGAGGGTTGCCGGGCAGCAGGTTGGCATGCGGCCAGAACTGCATCTGTCAACTCATCCCGCAAACCGACAGGCCCGGATGTGTTCCCAGCCCCAAACTCCTAGGGTCGAACCCTGAATTTTTGGGATTCTCTGGGCCCAGACGAGGGCTTCGAGTTGAGAGTGGTGAACCCTTGGGCCAACGTTATCCAAACCTTGCCTGGCGGACCCTGTAAAGCAGTGCAATGTGGTAGCATGGAAGGAGCCGATCAAAAAAAGAGCTTTGGAGGGTCGATGACAATCCTGAAAATTCTCTGCTGAAGAGCGTGCGCAGGGAATTGAAAGCTAACAAAACAATTGCGAGAGGATGCCGAATCTGTATGGCTTCGGACATTCAGATTTGCCGTGAGTTCAAAACTCCCACAATCCGACAACCTCATCTGGATGTCTTCGAGCTGTTGGAGTCGAAACGCCTCCAATGCAAGGACAGGTAGACGTCGAGCGGCTCAAGAAGGTGCATTTCGCTTCCGAGTGAACTTGTTCAGCTCTTTGTTTTGCCATACAGACCCATGTACACAGAGACAGCATGCGGACATGGCATGATGCAGGCAGGATGCAGGGACACAAGCATGCACAGAGAAAGAGAGCGAGAGACTGAAGGAAGGGGTATACATACATACATATATACATGTCTACATGTATACATGTATATGTACATATCTTATACACATACACACCTGTGTATGTATGCTCGGGTGCTAAAGAATGTATGTATGTATGTATGTATGTATGCATGTAAGCATATAAGTAAGTACAGTATGTGGGTATGTGTGTAAACGTGTGTGTGTGTATGCGTGTATGTGTGTGTATGTCTGCCGGTGTGCATGCTTGTATCTGTTCATCTGTCTAACCTCTAGCGCACAATCATTGCTGTCTGTCTGTATACGCGTCTCGGCAAAGTGCTTGTTGACGTGCATGTACACATATGTGCATGTGTTCTGCCTGTTCGCATGTAACTTTCCCAAATGAGCTACCCGGATGTGGTTGTATTCTACATTGCACAGCATGGGTCTTGTTGGAGTCTACATAAAGCTGGGCACATCAATGTCAGTTTCAGTTCGCAAGAACACCATAATATCTAGATTTGCAGCCGGGGAAGGCGACTGGAGATCAGGAAGTATGGAAACAAACCTTTGTTGGCCAGGAGACGAACTAGCAACTGCGGTAAGTTGGAGTTATCCTCTTCTCAGCACGGTCTAGAATCAAGTGCAATGCTTGATCTAACAACACACTGCGAAAAAGCTTAGTTCTTCTTCGCATCTTAGGCATAAGCAGCCCTAGTCTCGCAATGTCTAGGCTCTTTCTTGGGCGATTCTGCGGCACCCCATGATGCGAGCGACAGCACGTGAACCAACGGTGCTCGGCAAAGACACAGGCGTGGCCAGATTCACACTAGGACGGCTGAGAGTACACACGACCCCGAATTGGTTTACGCCAAGCCCGGGGGGCATTCTTTGCAGTTTTGTCTATGGATCGCGGGCTTAGGCAGAAGTCAACAGGAGTGGCCTTGGCCATGTCTTGTATGCAGGACCCTTTTTTCACGGAGGCCAAGACGGCAGGCAGCACCACTTCAGCATGCGTCGTGTCCCTGTGATTGGATGGGAAATGATGGGACTTGTGAGATTGGGGGCGAGTTGCAGGTGGCGCTGGGAGCCCACAGGTCTTAGCAAGGAAGAGCTAACCGAACGGGGCCTCATGGTCGAGGATGTGTCTTGGCCTTTACAGTGGCGACGCAGTGAGGCATAAAAATGATGGGAAAGGACTCGCCTCCTGCGGGTCTTGCTCTGCCATGCCTCATCTGAGAGCGAACCGCGAGGTAAGCGGGGACTTTGATTCGAAGTGTGTGGCACCCAGCAGTAGCTTCTGGAATTGAATGCGTCTGCAGCACATTCGGCTGGAGGCAAAGAACACTTTGAGCAGTCCTTGGACAAGACAACCTTCGACTTTGAGAATGGCCCGCTGTGGAAGCTCCGATTGCTCCGCCAGATGCCCGGACACTCGCGTGCCCTAATCTGTGGAGAGCCTGCGCCTGTGGTACGAGTGTCGCAGACAAGCGGAGGTCAACCAGGTTTCCGAGGTCCCCGTGGTGGGCGCCTCCTGTCATGCACAATGGTACAAGAATAACGGCCGGTACATGCTCGTCGAGCATTTTGCAGGGATGTTGCCCTCTTGCACCTCCCAGGCAGCGCATTGCTTTTCAGCTTCGTCCACTCCATTGATGACCAGAAGAGTGCCAACATACTGCTGCATCTTGGCGCTCAAGTGCGATGAAGCCTGAAATGTGGGGGCGAAGCGGACGAGTTTGAAGGAGCGTGCTGGTCCTGTCAGGCACGATCTCCTCTCCCATATGGAGGCCGCTGAAAAAGGCCTGCGGCCTACTGTAGTCCTCTGCAGCCTTCGACTAGCTACTCGCGGCACGCCAGCTGAACGAGACTGGGACTCCATTGTCCAACAAGTCACCGCACATGAAGTGCATTGTACACTCAGCTACAGCTCCTTGGGGAAACTTGCGTTTACTGGCGGGCATGTTTTGTCAGCAGGCTTGGAATGAAGATCTCCCAGCACAGTGCCACGCTGCTAATCACTGCTGGCCGCAGGCGACCCAATCGAGGATCCTAAGCCTGCAGCGTTGCCAGCTTCCCTGGAGGTCCGTGCTTGAGCATGTTTGTGCATCTCAGCCCTTTGTCTTGTCGTCGGGTTTCGCCACATCGGAGAAACACGAGCTTTGAGCCAACTTGCCTTCGTGCATCCAAGCCTGCGACGGGACTATTGGTTGCAAGGACGTTTTCCTTCAGGATGAGCTGGACGCCCAGAAGTTGGCAGGATATGTGCGAACCTCAGAGAAGCTTCACATCACTTTCCCTTCGTGCCATGTGCCCCCTTGAAACTACTGCCGGCCAGACAGTGAGCGCCAAGAGCAACATCAGTGCTTATGACCGCCAGCGATTAAACCTCTCTGCATCTTATTCGCGGGTCGAGTCCGAAGTCGCCTCGAGCTTTCGTGAGGCTCTCTCACAGGCGAGTGCTGGCGCGGTGCCCTTCATGAAAGTTCCTTCTGCGCTTCGTTCAGCGGAGCGAAACGTCATGGGCCCAGCATGGCCGAGTCGGGCGTCTAGAGCTTCTCTGGTCGCCTCGGCTCTGGATGATGTTGCGGCTGAGTCGTGGCTATGTTTTCAGCAGCGGCGGCAGGTGCGGAAGAACTTCGGGCTCAATCCGGCTCAGCCTGTCGCGCAGGACCCGGTCCCCTCAAAGTTGCAGACTTGTTTCTCTCATCGCCGCACTTCGGCAGGAGAGGAACATGACGGTACCTACAGCTGCCGCAGAAGGGAACGCCAAGCTGCTGATGGCAGAGGCACTCGCTGCAGCACTTTCAGCGCAGCGCATTCTCAGGTTGTTGTAGGCCCCAGAGCCAAGGCAGGGTTGAAGCTCCGCAGCTGTAGTGTTTGTCTCCTGCCGTGTTGATCGTGGTGTTGGTCGTTGAGGGGGACGGTGAAGCCTTGGTCCCTGCATCGTACACAGGCCGTCTCGTCGGAGAGCGACTTTTGGTCTGAAAGCCGTACCGTGGCAGAGAACCCCTAATTTCACAGCTGGGGCTCCCGCAAGAAGTCTGTTGTTGCGACCGCAGCGGCGGTGGCGGTGCTAGTGGCTGAGTTTTCCAGGTCTGGGAAAGGTTGTCTGAAACTTGCTGCAGAATTACTTTTGTGCCGTTAAGGTCAGGGCTTGGCTGGGAATTCAAGGTTCGCGAAAGCATCCTCCGCAGCATTTGCCTTCTCAGGAAGCAGTCGGGCCCCTCAATTTGTCAATAGGTAGTGCAAAGGTTTGCCTTCCAGCTGCCACTGCTCAACCGCATGCACATTTGAAGCAGTTGATTGATCTGTCCGTGGACTGCATCTCGTGATTGAGGCAAGAATGTCGTGACCTTCCGAAGCCTACCTGCGCAACATCTTTCACAACTGCGACAGCTGTGCAGAGAGAACAATGTCACCATGTCGGAAGCCAAGCTTTGGGTGCTCTTTTGGCCAATGTTTGGCCATGGAGCAGGGCAGGGCCAGCAATCCTGAGAGCTTGTGCTGTAGACTGTAGATTTTGACAAGGTCCATGGCTGTTGCCGCAGCTGCATTACTTGCCACCAGCGACATCAGCAATGACGATATGGACAGGGTGCTGATCATGATCACGCGATGTCCGAAAGCTGTTGACTGTAGCAAAGGACGCTCGTTTGCCTTGAAGAACATCGTCTTACTGTACTTGCAGAATGACTTCCTGCAGCACATTCCCTGTACTATCCTGTACTGGGGTTCATTTATCATGCCTGAGGACGTTCTCGGTTAGGAGAAACCAACAGGTGAGCTTGAAACCATGCTCTCTCGTCGGGGTGCTTCTGAACACTACAGATAAACGGACCAGGCAACTGCCTGCCGGAATTTGGAATGGGAGAACACTTGAGCCTGAACGCACAGGCCGCAGAGTAAACCCATCAATGCTCGGAGCAGTGGTCCCATAAGGCTGCCCCTCGTGTATCATGAATATCCTTGGCAGCTGCAGGACTTCGCATACGAAGCTTATCGTATGCTGCTGGGCACCCCAGCTGCAGAAAGCCGAGGCATGGAGATCTACCGCTGATGCCCGTGGTAGCGTCGGCTACTCGCTCCCGAGGGGTCGACATGCGCCGGTTCGCCCCTGGCGGAGACTGGACGCAGGGAACCATGGCCTATGCCTCTGGTCCCATGGCTGAAAGACAGCTTGGGGAAAGCTAGGTGTCAAACGGAGACACGTGAGTCAAACAAGGCGCGCTGGACTTCACGCTGCGATTGTACCCTTGCTTGCAGAGCATGGCATGTACTTAGTACCTGTAGATGTGGGTGCAGCTCATACCGTGTTAGGTTTTCTGAAGGCAACATGACCTGAGATGCTTCCCCTCAATCCGACGCACAAATCGAGAAGTGTACCAAGTGTCAAAATCCGAGGCTACCAAAGAGTGGCCAAGCTTATGCTGCAGAGCATGAAAATGCAAGCATACGTTCGAGAATAGGAGGCTGGGCACATAGTAGGGCAATGAATGTGCTGTGAAGGAGAAGATCAGATGGCGGCTAGTCAAAGAGCAACACTGATTCGAGGTGTTCCATTCTGGAATCTGGCGCGGGCAGCAGACTTCGCTGTGCGCGAGTGGGCAGAGAAAGGCGCGGCGAAGTATCACAGCGAAACGGCTCACTCTAGCAGGCCTACTGTCTTCAGGGTCAATCATGTCGACGATGCTGGCACGCATGCAAGAAGTCCGAAGGATATGCCGCTGAATCCACGCGACTTTTTGACATCGGGATTCGGCTTCTGCGAATGGATGCTGGGACTGTTCTGTCAGTACATCTGCAAAGTGATCTTTGCCGTTTGCTGCCCACACATCCAGGACAACATCATCCGGGAAACGGCCAATGATCCAAGTACTTTGGGTCGTGCCTACTCGGTCACTGTGCTCCTCTTCTGAACAGGTTTATGGAAATTCATTTAGCAGTCCCAGTCCCCGTGTGTGAATTCTCGCAGCCAGAATTCTTGCAGAATGGTCCGCAAAGGTCCAACGCCGGGATATATAGCCAGGGGCCTGACAATGGCAGCTACGGTGGCTTGACCAGGAGGGGTGCGACATCCCACAAGCGAGAGCATGCTGTTTGTGGAATTGTTTTTGTTTTCACCCGGTCGGCTGCCTAATGCGTGGAACTTGATGTGAACTTGTTTGGAAGTGTCAGTCCCTTGTTCATCTTTTGTCACCTCTGCAAAGGTAGCCTTCGACTAGACAAGATATTTTTCGGGATTTCTACAGCCATCAGTGGATCTTTGATGCTCCTTGGTGGAGCAAAGGCAAGCACGAAAGCTCTACAGGCTGAAGACCCTTCAGCAGAGCCGGGGCCGGGTGGGGCGGAGCGAGGTCGGCTTCTTGCCTGACAGTCAACGGACACCTCCTCATCACTGCTCACAGCGCAGCTCCGGTGGTCAACCGGTCGGACATGGAGTCTTGGCAGATTTCCGAAAAGTCTCTGTTGAACTGCCATTCATGCAGTAGCATGGCGACGGTCATGACTCAGTGTCCTGCCGTGATCGTTCGGCGCATGGTTTTCAAGGTTTTTGCGATGATCAGCTTGTGTTTTGATCAAGACATTGTAACCACATCATTGCCACGGTCTTATCGAAAATGGCGCTGACAGAAATAGCATTGCGGTATATCGCGGAGAACAAACAGTCGTCGTCCTAGTAGTAATTCAGTAGTCGTCGTAATGGTAGCAGCAACAGGAGTGCGAGTAGTAGTGGCAGTGGTGTAATTAGTGGCGGCGGTAGAAATGGTAGTAGTAGCAGGGGAGTAGTTGGGGGGTTGACCTAAGTCATAGCGTCTAGCGGAAGTCGTTGCGTGTGAGCGTGGACATGGGGATAAGATATATCCTAGCCCTATCGAGTTAATGAGGTAATGTTCGTAAGTAGTCATGNGCGGAAGTCGTTGCGTGTGAGCGTGGACATGGGGATAAGATATATCCTAGCCCTATCGAGTTAATGAGGTAATGTTCGTAAGTAGTCATGAAGTTTTGGCTAGTGGTTGTTTTAGATGGTTTTAGCGCTCGTTCGTGCTCTCGTCGCTAGGCTTCTCCTTGCGTGTAGATGGGGATTCAGATGTCTCACGTTCGAACTTCAAAGATTGGTGGACTAGACTGTCCGGAATGTATGTGNGGTTTTAGCGCTCGTTCGTGCTCTCGTCGCTAGGCTTCTCCTTGCGTGTAGATGGGGATTCAGATGTCTCACGTTCGAACTTCAAAGATTGGTGGACTAGACTGTCCGGAATGTATGTGTTTTGTAAGCATATTGGGGCGGCGTCTGCTTGCGGAACGGACAAATCGCCTGCCAGTGCTATGTGCTTTGTACGAGGGGAGGGTTTAACTC
The DNA here is from genome assembly GCA_003297005.1 of Symbiodinium sp. clade A Y106. Classification (NCBI taxonomy): domain Eukaryota; class Dinophyceae; order Suessiales; family Symbiodiniaceae; genus Symbiodinium; species Symbiodinium sp. clade A. The sequence continues at coordinate 21,911 of BGNK01001227.1, read as the reverse complement.
GCATCGCGTTGCGGAAATACACAGCNGCATATTGGGGCGGCGTCTGCTTGCGGAACGGACAAATCGCCTGCCAGTGCTATGTGCTTTGTACGAGGGGAGGGTTTAACTCGCATCGCGTTGCGGAAATACACAGCTTTCGGCGTCCACCGTGCGGTTAAGCATTTCAGGGCCTGGCCTAGCATACATCCAAACATCAACCGTTTCAGCGTCACCTTGCACTTAAGCATGTCGGAGCCCGGCCTAGCATACATCCAAACATCAACCGTTTCAGCGTCACCTTGCGGTTAAGCATTTCGGAGGGGCCGAAACGTATGTTCGACTAACGGCGACGGTGGTGCGGGTGCTCCACTGCCGATCCTCCAGAAAACTCAGCCCCGATAACCCATCTCCTTGTTGTATAAGCCTGCTATGCAGACAGGGTCTCGGTCAGCCTGATCGCCGCTGAAAGCACACCATTCATTCATTCATTGCACTTGCAGAAGGCAGCAACAACGAACCGCAGCACGCAGGTACAAGTGCATGCATGCATCCCAGGGTTCGTTCTTCACCTGTCCCCGGAGGTGTGCACTTGCAGAAGGCTGCAAAAACGAACCGCAGCACGCAGGTATAAGTGCATGGAAATCGAGCGTGTAGTTGCGGAATGGCCGGCTTTGAAGTGCTGTGATTCTACTGCTGTTGGTGTTGAGCAGGTGCCTCGAAATCCCAATTTGAAGTCTGCGCCAGGAATGGGCTAGGAAGCGCGTGGCCATGCGGAAAGCGATGTGCAGCTATGCTTGTGGTGTGACTTCAAACGCCCTGGTTTGAAGCCTCGG
>BGNK01001227.1:0-20938 GCA_003297005.1 Symbiodinium sp. clade A Y106 | reverse complement strand
GCCCTGGTTTGAAGCCTCGGGGGTAGTAAGCTGTTTTGTGGTAGAGGTTTCAAGCCTTAGGGGTAGTAAACTTTTGTGTCTGACAGGTTGGAAGCCGTGGTAAACTTTCGTGTTTTAGAGGTTTGCAGCCTGGGGGGTAGTAGACTTTTGTGTTTCACAGGTTTGAAGCCTTGGGGGTATTAAACTTTTGTGTTTTGCAGGTTTCACAAGCNGTGCTCCTGCTTCTGAAGGGCGCGTGTCAATGGGGATTCGCGTGTTTTCGCATGCTAGGATCTACGAAAAGCTTGCAGTTTACCAGCGCGTGGGCCTGGTTTCTATTGTTTTGAGGCTACGCCCGAACATGCTTGCAACCGCGCGTGTACTTGGGGATTCCCTACATAAACACATTCTGTGCAATGACTTTTGGGACCCTGCCGCGACTTCACTTTATGCAGCGTGGCCATGCGGTGCNCATAAACACATTCTGTGCAATGACTTTTGGGACCCTGCCGCGACTTCACTTTATGCAGCGTGGCCATGCGGTGCCGCGATTTTTTGAAACCTGCCGCGACATAGGTCTAGCCCTCGTACCTATAGGTACTTAACTTACTCACTGGCTACCTAGCTAATTATCAGTCCAAGAGGTTTAGGGCCGCAAAGTTTACGGTTCAGTTGTTCAACCCCTGATCTGTTTTAATATAGGGGCCTTAATAATTAGAGTAGGGTTCCCGTTAAAGGGGTCCTTAAAGGGGTCTATAAGATTTTTGTGTGTTTTTTTTCTGGGTTTGGGGCTCAGGGTTTACGGATACAGGCTCCAGGTTGCATTGGTAAAGTTTAAAGGGTCTTGGGGTTTTGGGTTTAGGGTTTAGGGGTTTTAGGGTTTAGGGTTTAAAGGGTCTTGGGGTTTAGGGTTTAGGGGTTTAGGGTTTAAAGGGCCTTCGGGTGTAATCCCCCCTCCATCACCACTCCAGGCACGGGAATCATGAACACGGGAGAGTCGCTAAAGCCTGAAACTCAAATCCTGAATCTCCTAATATAGGGGTCTCAATAATTGCCTATACTATTCTGGGGAGTTCCTTATTATGGTTATGGCATAATGCGCCCCAAAACCCTAGTCGAATTATAAATGCCCCTCCATTCAGCCATAATACCCGAAGGACCTAAAACCAAAACCGTGGTACCTTAAGATCACCGAAGAGCGTAGTCACTCTGGGCAGGTACAGATCGAAAACCAAACCAGCCAACCTGCCCTGGTCTCAGTTTCTCTTTGATTTGATAGGGTATATACGGGAGTGTCCGAAAATGGGGACCCTAATATAGTACTCTAAATTGTAGGATTCTTGTTTCAAGGACCCCAAAATAAGGTGCCCCTTATTTTCGGAAACTCCCATACCGGGTGTTAGGTTTCGCGGGTTTGGGGTTTGAATTGGGGCGTGGGGCCTAGGGTTTAGGTATGTATGTTTAGGTTTTGGGTCTTTGGGGTTGCCTGGTGCGTGTCCCTGAGGGTTCTTGAATATATCTGGGGTCTTTTGATTGTAGCCTGCCTTTGCTTGTGGTACACGAAATCTAACTTTTCTCTGATATATAATCGGGATACTATAATTGAAGCTGACTGTTCCATAGTGCCATGGTATTGCATGTGAACGCTCATACTACAAGAACCGCAGAAACGAGGTTGTCACCATATCCTTGAAGTCACGTGTCTGGATCCTGGTTCCAATACGTACCTGGGTCGTAAGACCTCTTTCACCCGATTTCTGTTCTGAGATGTATCCAGGTTATCACGAATCCAGGATCTCTCCTGAGCTGACTTTAGGGTTTATTTGGCTCTCTTCTCATTTTGAGAGGATGCTTTTGGCCCAGGGTTGTGGACTTCGCGCATGTGGTTGGTCAACCTGTTGAATCCTTCATCCATACCTCGCATCTTCCGCGTCAACCTCTCGCCCGATAGATCATGTATAATCTCGATCTCTCAACCCTGGCCTATGCGACCTTGTGATTTATTGGTCGGACTCCCTGAAGCCTCGCAGTGAGCATACCTCGTGAAATGGACCGACATGAGTAAGGATACGAAAATCAGAAGCATATTTGGAGTAAAGACTAGCAAGAATCGCTGCCACAGTTTGTAAGTAACGGCATTGCTGCTGCCACCGCGATAGCGACGACAACGACTGCGACAGCAAGGACAACGTCCACGATGCCGACGATTACGACGTCAACGACATCAGCGACGACGACGGCGACGACGACGACAACGTGAACGACGTCAACGACGTCAACGACGACAACGACGACAGCGACGACAACGACACGACAACGACAACTCCGTCTTCAAGGATAGCACTGACAGCCACAGCCACAGCAGCAGCACCACCACCAACAACACCAGCAGCAGCAGCAGTGCCAGCAACAGCAACAGCCGCAGCAACAGCAACAAGGACAACAACAGCAACCATAACCACAGTGACAGCAATAGCGACAACGAAAACGACAAAACCACGATAATACTAAGAACATCATCAGCAGCAGCAGCAGCAACAACAACATGAGCAATAGCCGCAACCACAGCAGCATCAGCAAGACACAAGTCGTCGCAGTGGTCTCCTTGCCGGTATAAACCCTCAGTATGTCAGTCCCTAGACAGCAGTGAACCGCTTCGGCCCTAAATACTAAAGTTACTAAAGGCTGAACCCTCTTCCTAGAAGCAAAATATGGTTTGGGGTAGTTTCTAATGATATAGTGATTATTTACAAGGCGTGGTTCTCACTAGGTACTAAGTTTTCCTCAACCCTTATGAAACTCCATGAGATCTGTTCAAGCTCTACATGAAGGGGATATTAGTTGTCCCTCAGCCCTATAAACAGCTCCACAGAGGCCAAGAAAATGGGCCCACCAAATCATTCAGACCCCTAGATTAGTCCCTAGATTAGTAGGTAGCACGATAGCATCACAAGGCCCACAAAGACGCGTAACGCCCTGGAAAACCCTTCAAACCCTAACCCCTAAACCTTGATCCCGAACCCCTAAATCCCTAAACCCTAAGCCTCAAAATCTAAACTTCAAACCTTAAACCCTAAACCCAAAACGCCTAAACCTTAAATCCTTGACCCCAAAGCCTACTATAGGGGCCTAAATAATGACCGATACTATTTTGATTATGGGTTATAGTATAACGGGCCCCAAAACCCTATTCTAATTGTTAAGGCCCTTACATTATGTAGTAAACCTTTGAGCCTTTGAGGTGGTGGTCTTCCTTGCGCGGAACCCCGATGAACCTCATCCCGAGGCCAGTTGGGAGCTTCGAATCTGTGGATGTTTGGAGTTTAGGGGGTTTAGGGTGTAGGGCTTGGGGTTTAGGGTTTATACGGGTTTAGGGTTTCGGGTTTGGGGTTTAGGATGTTTGGGCTTTGGGGTCTAGGCTTTGTTTTTTTTTTTGGTGGAAGGGGGGGTTAGGGGGTGTTTGGGGCTTTATGGTGTTTGGGGTTGCTTGGTTCGGTAGTTCGAGTAGTGATAGCAATCACGACAACATTGGTGCTGTCAGGTTTGCAGGTGCCAAGATTAAGGGAGTACATTCGAGAGGTGTGCGTGGGCTGTCGAATGCTCGTTGCGTATTTCTTGGGTACACGGGATGTATTGGAGGACAAGGTTTGTAGTACCCTTATAGTACCTTATCGTAGACTTATAGTACCCTTATAGTTAGCACCCGGATAAAAGTAATTACCGGGATTCGGTTACGGTCAGCCCTAAGCCCAGAGCCGGGGCCTTAGAGCTACGGTTTCGGGCTTAGGGCTTGGGGTTTAGGGGCTTAGGCTTTGGATTTGGAGTTTAGGTGTTAGGATTCTGGCTTGCAGGGAGGTCTTGCAAGAGGACCATCAGGGTGGAGATCAGCATTCAGGGAGGTTTGAGGGTGGCAGTTGAGAGGGGGGTTTACTATAAGGGCCTATATAATTACCTATACTAGTTTTGGGGCTACTTGTTATATATTTATCGTATAATGGGCCCGAAAACCCTATTCTAATAATTAAGGCCCCTATAAATAGTACCTTGGTTCGAGGCCAAGGTGTGAACATTCGGTATCGAAGGGTTTCGCTAAACAGAATGGGCTTGTGATTCTTTTTTACAAACCAGGACTACAGACAATAAGGCTCCAGCAGGTTAAGCTGGTACCTCGTATTGGACCTGCATCTTTTTTCCAAAACAGTGCCAGAACCCCAAATCCCAAATCCTAAACCTTCAGGCCTTGAAGCCCTACGTAGTAAAGCCCCCAAATGCTACAAATAGTCCCACGTGTTTTTCATGGTTTTTAATGAAACTGTTTTATGTCATCTCTCATGAGGCAGCTGTAAGTGTGTCTGCAAATAGAGGGCTTCGCAGGGCGGTTTCTAGGGTTTCAGGGTTACCAGATGATGCTCGGTTTACGTTAACATTCTGCGACTGCAAGCACATGTAAGTAGAGCAGTTAACATCAATTGACTGAAGCTTTCAACATCAACTCTACGTTATCTTGCAAACTCCAAACCACAGCCCTGAACTCAAAGCGAGCCGGCACCTTTAACTGCACCCCTTAGCTTGAAAGTGGGCCTCGGGCACGTAAGTAGGAGACTCCCCGGTTCCCTTTGTGCTAAGTGAAGGCCTCCTCCGTGATTGACGGTCTATTCCTTTGTTGAAGGGACTGGGAGTGTTTCGGAAAGTCTCGAGGGTTGAGGGTAGGGGGCCGATTCGGCATGGGTTTAGGCTTTTTCGGGTTTAGGAACACCCCTAAACCCTGAACCCTAAACTTACGGCGAGCATGAGTTGACGTAGGTTCAGGTGCCAGGCTCCCACGCAGCCCCTGCCAGAGGATGCAATTGAGCACGTGATTCCGGCGAACAACACATATGGTGCGGGTCTTGCATGGGTTATGGAAGCTTCGTCCACGCAAGCAGGTGATACCTCGCAAGCTCTATTTCAGTGACTCCGTACTCTTGCTCCTGAAACCCTACACCCTTAACCCTGAACTTCAAAGCTTGTTCCTGAAACCCTAAACCTTGTTGCAACGCCCCAAGGCCAAAAGTCTAAAGCGTGAACCAACCCTCCGAACTTTCCCTAAACCCTAAACATTGGGGTTAATAGGGTCTAGAGTTTAGGGTTAAATAGGCCCTGCACAGACCCTCAACCCAATACCCCTATTCCTTAGAGTTCTTGTTACAACTATACCATAAGATGCCCCAGCCGGGAAATCTGTTTACGCTGGGTTGCCAGCCGCATGTTGTGAATCACAGAATATCTGGCTGTTGCTGGCCCAAAGAGTACAGTAACGGTACTTGGATAGTTATGCGCGAGCAGCCCCTACTGACGTGCGGTGCACATGTTCGACTAAAATTGTGTTCCATCCAAAGTCGGGCTACTGCTATCTGCTATCTTCCCGGGCTAGGGCTAAGGATTTAATTTAGACGTGGACTTGAGGGTCTTTGCTGGCCAGGTGAAATGCTGGCATGACAGGAAACAATAGCAGATCAGGTTTTTTTTGTATCCCTGGGGATTCGTTTGTTCAAGCTTGAAGTGCAAAACATGATTTTTTTACGTTCGGTTCTAAGTTCAGTTCGAGTTTGTAAGACCCTGCTTCATGTAGCAGCCGCAAGGAAGCATTCAGGCCTTTTGGGTTTAGGGTTAAAGTGGCATCGCCCTAGCCACGCGCACAGCACAAGTTATCACATATCCTTGATTTGTGACATCCGACGAAAGCCTGAAGAAGTAGAAACTCACATCCAAGTTTCAGCCCTCTCTCAGATCTAGACCTGGTGTCTAAATCGTGGTTCACCATAGCCTCAAACTCAAACCTGAAAACCCTATAATCCCCAAGCCCTAGACCCTTCAACCGCAAACCCCAAGCCTCATGTTTGTCCTCCACACCCCCAAACCTCAAACCCCTTCAGCGGAGCAAGAACCCTAGCCCCAATCCCGACCCTCTCTAAGCAAGGAAGGAACGACCCTACAGCCCAAACCTGCTTTAAGCATCCGGAAACCTTAAGTCCTGCAACATGTCATAGGCAGAGGAGACAACCCTTGAACCCGAGACACCCCCCAGGTTCCTGATAGGCACCCTCACAGGAACACATGAAGGAACTCCCAAACAAGAAAGGGACCAACTCTGAACCCTAACAGTCGCTTTCCTGAGGTCTCCCTTCGGGTTGGTTGCGAGAGCCACGGGCGGGGCGACCCAGGGAGCGGGAGCTCTAGCAACGATAAGACGATAAGGGTTCCAGACTGGGTCTAGTCTAGGGGTTTAGGTCCAGGGTCTTAGGTATTTTTTAGGTGCTTCCACAGCTTTAGGGTTATTTAGGGGTCCAGGATTTAAGCGGGGTCGATTTCATATTAGGTTTAGACTGCTTCGGGTTTGATTTTTGTGGTGGATTCTGATTTCGACAGGACATCTTTGATTCGTTTTGATCCAAAGGGTTAAGATGGTCAGAGTGTTAGTCCTTGATCTCCTCGGCTATGGATTCGTGTGTCCGTGTTGTCGGTTCTATTTATTCCGGAGGTTCTTCGTGGCCATCTAATTATTGGTTTCTAATTGCGATGGTGTCGTGGTCTGTTGAAGCGCACTTTTTGCACAAGACGGGGGATTTCGAACCTCGTCTCCGGAGCCTCATACCCGACACAATCGTCGGGGATATCCCCATAAGTTTAGGAAATTGGATCCGCAGGGATTGTGCTTCAAACCAGCCCCTCAATTCCTTGAGCTCCCCTCAAATCCTCGCGCAGCCCCCAAAATCGTTTCAAACACTATTTTAACGCCTTGAATCCTTGAATCTTCGGAAATGCTAGTACAAAGCCAAGGCAACCTTGTTGATACGGACAGGCGCTGGGATCTCAGAACCGACTTGGTCAGACGTCTGGGTCGGCAGAACGACCTGGGTTCAGAAGTTTTGTCGGTTCTACAAGGGGTTCTGCAACTGCTCCGCAAAGGTTTTGTATTATGCTGGCTTTTTTCCTTGGGGGGTTTGGGGAAGAAGGGCGCGCGGTAGAGGAAAGAAGGCTTGTGGAGTCGGGGCAAGGGGCTTAGCAATTGGTTAGAGTTCGGGAGCCAGGGCTTCGGGGGGAGAATTAAGGGACCCTTGGGCGAAGGGTTGGGGTTTGAAACATGAAACCCAATGTGGGAACCTGATTAAGAAACCTTGGGCCTGTATTGGGGCTCCTTATATGAACCCGACTATTTTGGGGTTATAGGCCCAGGGTTTCTTAATCAGGTTCCTACATTATGTTTTTGGTGTTCCTTCTTTCGGCTTCTCCACAGGTTTTCTTGGGGAGTATTGGGGAGTTTCATCTGAATCACCAACCCCCGAACCTCTGAGTCTAGGTCACGAGGGCTCCTGAGCCCTGAACACTATCCCATGACACCTTATTAAACCCTACAAGACCCTTTGAAACCTTATCAACAACTCTATAAAGCTCTAAATCCTAAACCCCCAAACCCGAATCCGTCTCAACACACAGAACCCATGTTCCATCAGTAGCCTGGCCTCGGATCTAAAATATAGATCCGCTTAGGTTGTAGGTTTTTGCTGTTGTGGCTGAGGGTTTAATGTCTAGGTCGTAGGGTTAATGTACAGATGGAGAGGGATGTGCGCCCGTGAGACGGAGGAGTCGACGCAGGTGAGGAACGGAAGACGAAGAAGACAAGTTGCGAGAAAGGCCAGCATGTCATGCTCAGTCAGCCGGTTGAGGGACCGCAGCACGGCCCGCGAGGACGTGCCGAATGAGAACGTTGCGCGGCCAGTTTCCAAGCGAGCTGGCATTCCTACGCATCGAAGACCGCCTGGTCTTTGCAGCCCCACCGCCAAAGCTGCTCCAGGTAGGTGTCGGCCGGGCCATGGCATCGACAACCGGTCTGCCGGCGGAGAGTGAGCTGCATCCGCTTCTTGGAGGGCTGACCGCATGAAGATGTCTGGAGAAAACAAGCTCCCTGGGCCTATTAAGCCTCAACCCAGTCACTGAAACCCTAAACCCCAAACTCGAATCGTACCAGCCGAAAACTCGACACCCGGACACGACAAACCCCAACTGTTGACACCTTTCGTTTACCTGTACCTTAACCTACCAAAGCCTACTTTTTTGTCGGTTCTTATTAGAAACCCTAAAATGGAATTTATAGGGACCCAACAAAAACGTAGGTTCTGGTGGGTTAAGGTAAGCCCTGAACGTCCAACTTGGAGCCATCGTCCTCTGAGGTCGATGAGGCGCAGCTTCTAAGGGTGCCGAACAATGCGAAGCTCCAAATCAGGCGGGGAATTTACTAGAGGGGCCAAAGTAGCTAGAATACTATAAATGTAATAAGGAGCCCCCCAAAGATAGTAGTGGTAATTATTTAGGTCTCTACATTACACATTACACGGACTGTATTTGTAAGGGCTTGGAAAGGTTGTTATTGCTTTCTGTAGGGCTTGTGTCGGGTTTGCACGGTCTGAAGGGTTTAAGATTATCAATGTGCTATAACATCTATTAAAGAAGCTCTACATAGACGTTTTAGGCGTTGTGGATGTGTTGTGTTTGGGTTCGTTTAGCGGTTTGGTGATTCCATGGTGTTTGGGGGTTCACAAGTTTACCCCAATACCTAAACGGTATAGGGCTTTACTTTTGTTTTTCGGGGCCTGAAGATTCCTCTCACGCTGACTGTGAAGGTCTGTTTGCCTATGTAGACCTTCTGTGTAAGTGTAGGTAGCAGGGTTTAGGAAGTTTAGGATTTATAGGAAGAGATTTGTAAGGATAAAGGCTTGGGGGTACGATGGTGCACCCGCCACCACCGCCACCCACAGTCGCCGCAATTATCCTAGTCCTGGCCAGCTTCACCCCCAAACCCGAAACCTAAGATCAAAACGCTAAGCCCAGAGCCCTAAACCGGGTACCCTTAAGTCAAGGTAGGATGCCTCCTGGCATCTGTAGCTCGCCCAAATGGGCTTTTGGGAGGCAGTCTGCTTACCGAAAAGGAGCCCTCAACAAACACAAAAAAAGACCACTGTACCCTCATCCCTGGTTTGTAACTGCAGTTCGGGCGGTGCAGGCTCGCACCCCACGGACTGAAAGTGGAGTCGACGGATTCTGGGATCGAGGCCCTAACCGAAAATTTGGGGTGAAGGAGTTAAGGGTTGAGGGCCGGGTTTAAGGGCTAAGGGTTGAGGGTTTGGGGTTTAGGGTTGAGGCTTTTGGCTTGCCTTGGGGCTTGGAGGGTTTAGGGCTTCCGGAAGTGCTTCGGGCTTCAGATTGGCCGTTTTCGGTCCCGGCAAGGTGTAGACTTCAGGGTGTGCGAGGGTGTTTCGGGGATTCGGAATTTTTACGCTGACAAGATTAGGGCTTTAGGATGTTAGGGTTTCGTGGTGTTGGGTTCGAGGCACTTGCACCAGATTCTAACCTAATGATCATGGTCAGGTACCTGTCAGAAGTCTTGTTAGTCTTGACTTTCGCCTAGGAGCCCTTCTTAGCCATCGACCCAGGCCCGCAACCCGGAACATCACGGCCCTTCATCCCCACACCCTGAATCCAACACCCTAAACCCCAAGCCCCTAATTGCTAAACCTCAAAGTTTAGACACAGCATCCCTTTGCAGCCCTTGTATCTCTATGAGGTTCCTGAGGGCTTCTGACACTTCTGACAGAGAAGAACTGACAAATTATCGGAACATTCAGCCGCTGAGCTCGAAATACCTCAACCCCAAGTTCGTATATCCGCTGCTTTAATTTATAACCTATGGATCCGCGCGCCTCATAAGCCTATAGTCATAGGCCCTTTAATTTTACATCTACCGTACATAGGCCATTGTTAAGTGTAAAGCCGGAACCCTAAACACAAAAGCTCCAAAGCCCAACCCCCCCAAAGACAACATCCCCACCCTAAGCCCTAAACCCCCAAACCCTAAACAAAACCCGAAACCCCAGACCCTAAACCCTAAACCCCAAACCCTAAACCCTAAACCCCCAAACCCTAAACAAAACCCGAAACCCTAAACCCCACACCCTAAACCCTAAACCCTACATCCTCCCACATATCAATCCCCAGGCGCCAAACCCGAAGCTAGCCACAAAGCAAGATGAAGAGCAGTGGGTTGAGGGCTTAGGGAAGAGCGGCAATCCCCAAATCCAAAATCCTTGAATTACTCATGTAACCTGGACAAAATTCCAGATATAAACCAAAAGAAGCCCTAAAAGGGTTTAGGGTTTAGGGTTTAGGGCACCCTAAACCCCCAAAAATCCCTAAACCATAGCCCCTAAACCCTAAACCCTATGAATGCCGCACCTGCTAGGTGGAGATGTACGAACCGGCCCAGGCCTGTCCTGGTGTTCAGGAAGGGCTTCCGTGGGTTTCGGGTTTGGGGTTTAGGGTTTAGGGTTGAGGGGCGTAGGGCCTTTAGGCATTTAGGGGTTTTAGGAGTTTAGGGTTTTTGGTGGTTTAGGTTTTTGGGATTTCAGGTTTAGGCGTTTACGGTCTGGGGTTTCAGGTTTCATTAGCGGTGTTGGCGGGGCTGATGAAGGGTTTCTTCATACGGCTTATATATGAGGTTCGCCACAAGGTTTGGATTTAGGTGATGGCGTCTACAGGGTGTTATGAGGTTCCCCTTCTGCCTTTTGCCCCACCCTGAGCCCTAAAGGCCAGCAGCCCTAGACCCATATATTCTAAACCCGAAACATTCGCACGCCCTAAGCCGGAACCCGAAAACCTTAAACCCCAAACCCTGAAACCCTAAACCCTGAACTTTCATTCCTCTACAGTGGAATCTGGGACTGAGCTTTCAGATTTGGCCACGGTGAAGAGAGGCCGGACAATGTTTTGGCTGCGTCTTGAAGGGCCCGGGTGCCCTTGAGCACCCCGCCTTATATGCTCCGTACATCGAGCTCCCCGATATCACTCCGCCGCCGTGCTGGCTGCCGTTGATGCCGACGAGCTGTATGTGGACAGGCGAGGGCAGCTGTGCATCGCCTCACCGCGGCTCCTACTAGGCTGCGGCCTGCGCCTGCCGTAGAGGAAAGCATGGCAATCAAAGCCTCGCGGGCTTGAGTGAACTGTGTGAGCGCAGCAGACGACAGAACGATGGAGTGGAGAAGTGGAAACTACTATTGGATTGACCTGGTCTACACGAACTGCGCCGAAGGTTCAGGTTAGACTAGCAAAACCTACGTTTGTGTTGGGTCCTTCTATTTTGGGTATAGGGTCCAGGGCTTTGGGTTCAAAGCTGGTGTTGTGTATATAGGGTCGCACAATTCCGTTTTTAGGGTTGATGATTTAATTATGAGCAAGTAGGTTAAACCCCAAACCTTAAAAACTAAACCCAAAACCCTTAACCGGGGTTATGTTAGTTCAAGGCTCCGATCCCTAAGCGCACAACTGGTATGCTCCCTTTAGGGTTTAAGGGTTCAGGGTTTGATTAGGAACTTTGTGAGAGATCCGGGCTACGAGGCTCCCCACTAGGATTCCAATTGTGGTCTTTACAGTCAGGATCCATACTATCATTCCTTGTCCCTCGCATCATGTTTAGGATCCTCATGAGAGTCCATCCCTGTCTTACTCTCCACTCCCTACTGACACTAGGCAACTTGATCCGAGCCGAAACCTTGAACCCCAAACCTCAAACAGACCCCGATCGGTCTATTCGGTTTTAGGGTTTACGCCAGAAACACCAAGCCCAAGCCCAAAACCCGAAACCCGTACGTAGGGTTTGGGTTTTAGGGTGCGGTTTTCGCCTTTCTTCACAGTATGCCCTAAAGCCGTACGGCTTATGGTGTTTCAGTACATTGAGTCCAGCTTATTCAAAGGTCAAGGATTGCTTGTTTTAGTACTCGGGAAAAACTGACGCCGAAGATCGCATCGGGCTCGTGTCTCTTCGATTCGTCGAATACAGTAAAGCTTTGATGTGACCTCGATGTGGCACGTGCCCAGTTACCCTCAGCTACCTGACTCGGTGCCCTAAACCATCCTAAACCCTAAACTTCGCTGCTCATCTTCTAGCCGGAAGCCGAGCAGCGACAGCTGCTTTTGCCCAAGTACACGACAACTCTGGAGTCTAGAGTCGGGCATAGCAGGCGATGGGTGCAACGTGGTTAGGATATACTCTAAACCCCCGGAACCCTTCTGAATCCTAAACCCTGCACATTTTGGGGTTTGTTCCGGCTAGGTGGTCCCGGGCCATGACACAGTTCCCATGGTCGGGACCTCAGTCTCTGCGGTTTTCCGGGAAGTCAAACACTAAACCCTACCAGCTCTCCGCAAGTAGCCTTGATTCGAGGCCTTATCGTCCTTAATAGCGGGCACTAAGGCTCCAATGCGGGGTAGTTGGGGGGGTGCTGGCAAACCCTAAACCCGCTTAGGGCTGGGTAGAGGACTGAAAGTCAGACATGCTTTAGACTGTGTTGTACGGGTTACAGAAGAGCGCCTTATAATAAAGGTCTCATGGGGTTTATAGGGCTTTACACACGATCGAGAATGCAGTGGGTCGTTGTCTTGGGCAAGGGTCTGAGCCATGATTGTCAGTTTTTCGCGCCTTCGCACAACCACATGCCCTCCGATAAAATTAAGCTGAAGAACCACGGAACCCTAAACCCCTAGGAACAGTATCCTGCAGTTTTCTAGCGTTCCAACACAGTTGAAGGAGGCACGAAAGTGAAGCTCGCCAGTTTGTCGGCTCGAAAAGGCTGAACGAACTACTGCAACAATGTATCCTGCACCCATAGGCCCCATAGTAGTTCCCTTTTGGGATTACTTTTTAGGATTCAAAATATGAACCCCCAAAAGGAACTACTATGGGGCCTATGGGTAGCTTCCCAAACTCTGCCAGCGCCGCCACACCAACACTTGACCGAATGTAATTACTTGTGAAGGATTGTCTTCTTCAAACGTGACCAGCGTAGACAACGCAGAATGCACTTTCTGAACCCATGGCTGGCGTCTACAATCAAGCCAGGGCACACGCTCATACCAAAAAGAAGTGCTGGCGGGTTTTGACGATCTAAGCATCGCGGCTTCTGCGCCATACCAAACCCCAAACCCTAAGCCCTAAGCCCTAAACCCTGAACCCCTAAACCCCTAAACCCTAAGCCCTAGACCCCAACCCCTAAACCCTTAACGCGAGACCCGTGACCGACCAGGGCTTAATTGAAGGCGCTCGTGGTTTGGGGTTTAGGGGTTTGGTTTAGGGTTTAGGATTTTTAGAGTCGTAAACCCTCAAGAAAATTGCGAGTATACGGTAACCACACACAAGGAGAACAGCAGGCTTAGGCAGGAAGAGCATCTGATAATCTCCTACAAGGAGTCTGCAACCCTGATTACAAAGGCTCCAACAGTTGGAGCGCCGAAAGGCCCACCGCCCAAGCCTTTAAGCTCCAAATCCTGAACTTCAACTCTAAGCCCCAAACTCTAAACCTTGTACCCCCCCATCGACCCTGACCCTTACACCTTGAACCCGAAACATAAGTCCTATACCGTAAGTCGCAAACGCTATAAGCCTTCAAGGCAGCCAAGTAAAGGCCCAAGAGATCAAAGAGCTACCGAGGTCTTCCGTGGCGAGAGTTTCAACGTGGCCATGGGCTTGGGGTTACGGGTTTAGGCTTTGCCTTGACCTGAAAAAATCTACCTTCCGAACGACTTCTACAAGGAAATCATATTACCTCTCAGGGTCCAAGTAGGTTTTGGGGTTCACGGGTAGCTTTGAGGCCCTACCTGGATCCTATATAGCCGAAGTGGTTGAAAAGGTAGCTTGGACGGCCTAAGCCCTTTCAGCTCAGCACTTTGGATGCACACATCCTACTAAACTGAACAGGTAGACTTCGGGTTGATAGTTCTACCAGTCTGAGGCCCCAAACCTAAGTTTGAGTCCTTGTTTAAACTAATTCCTAAAGCCTAAATCCAGGGCGTCAGGTCCAGGGTTCTTTTCAATGCATGGCAGGTGATTTTCATAAAGCCTACCCTAAACCCTCACAACCTAGAGGCCCAAAAGCCTTTCGGTCCTTAACCATCTATATACGGCTCTGGCACAGGCCTAAACCCTTAACCAGTTCAACCCTTGAGCCCTAAAACCCTGAAGCCCTAACATCTATGCTTCTGGGCCAGGATGCTTTCCGGTTCTTGGCCCGGGGAATGGGGGTTTCAACTACCATGGCCTACTTGTTTGATAGAGGCTTTGCGACTTCGGCTCGTACTCGTACAGAGTTTAGGGTTTGGGTTTGGGGTTTAGAGATGAGGGTCGGGGGCATTTGGGGGCGTAGGATTGTATTCTGGTAAAGCAGGTAGGCTCTGATAAACCAAGGTGGGCAAGATTCATTTCCGGAACCGTGAACCCCTCAATTCTAGGGCCGAGCGCTTCATCTTTTTCGTCTTTTCGGGTACTCCTTGTTCGTTTAGAGTAGCTGGGCCGGTGGGTTCATGAGTCTTCTGTCGTTGTAGGTGTAGTTTCTCGCCAGCTCAGGAACGGTTGGAAGAAGTTTGTTAAACAAAAATTGTTACAGACACCATTGCGCTGGAAGTCTGATGGCTGTGGATTCGGTCGCACCCCTAAACCCTGAACGGGACGAGGGGCTACTGATGTCCGTCCATGGACCTCGGCCTACGGATTTTCATTAGTCATGATGTACATCTCCTCTCACAGCCTCTAGATCCAAAGCCCTAGTCTGATTATTAACGAGCTTCGAGCTTCGGGCTGTACTTTTTTTTTTGACGGCGTGGGGTTTCGGGTCGTGACGGATTAGGATTTCGGTCTTATGATGTACTGCAGGGCCCCGAAAACTGCCCGAAGCCCTCCTGAACCCCTTTCCGATGTCCGAGGCTCCTGCAGCTGGGCCGTCCGTCGCACAGCAGGCCATCCAGCAGGAGGCATCCCCGAATCCACGGCTCGGTTTTAGGTTTTGGTTTAGGGTTAATGGTTTCGAGTTTAGGGTTCAGGGTTTAGGTTGGAAGTGCAAAAACAAAGGCGTTTGCGATTCATGTTTTTGCTACTGTTGGGTTCTTGCGGTTTGCTGCTCCTGTTCTTTTTGTCGTGGGATTTCCCGAAGGGATTCCGGTTTTCAGCATCTTCAGGGCGTAATGGGTCTGCTGTTTCAGGTTTGCAGCTTTGTTATGTAAGTCGGGGGTAGGATATAGATTTGCTTGTAATGCTTTCTATAGGGTTCGACGGTCTTTCGTGAGATAGGCATGTACGTTTAGGTTTGGAGGTTGTGCCTTACGCTTTTCGCTCAAATGTTCAGTGTGTAAGTTTTCAGCGTTTGGGAGCTGAGACCCAGGTGTTTACATGTCCAAACCTCATTGGCATGCTGAATCGTCTCTGGCTATGGACCACACCCCAGAAGCATGAAAGTATGCCCAAGGCCAAAACCAAGACCTCGAAACCCAACCTGAACACCCCAGACACTCCACCCTACCTGAATTGAATCCTAGACTAGACAGACATAGTCCTACTCCCTAGTCCTGGCTTCAAAGAACCATGGCTGAGATGAGCCTGACCGACATCATGAAAACTGGTGCATATGAGCTGCGGAACAGTCTCAACAACAAGGGCTTAGATACCTCGGGGACACGATGGGCTCATGCTGTGCAGCTCGCTGTTTATTCTGACCTCAGTCTCCTAACATGGGAGTTTCCGAAAATAGGGGTACCTTATTTTGGGGACCTTATAATAAGGATCCTACTATTTAGGGTACTATATTGGGGTCCCCTATTTTCGGAAACTCCCACATGCTGCCGGAAGCTCAGAGACGTCGTCAAGGAGACACTGCACCCGGGCCACAAAGGTTGGCGCGGTTACCCAGTGAGAAGACCTAGCCCCCCAGGCCGCGCAAGCTGACGCCGGTACGCAATGGGAAGACCCTCTTACGCTATATAATTAAGCTAGTTCTGGGATCAGATAACCTAGCAAGGATAAGCCCCGTAAATCAAGACAGTGTACATATACTTGCTTGTAACCCGAATGAATATCTTTTAAGTAATGAGTTTTGCACCCCCCTAAACCCAAACCCTGAGTTCAGTTTTGGCCGCGCCAAAGCGAAGCTCATACCATAACTTTTACAGCCTAGGCACGGGGTTTTGCGTTTTTATACGGGTCTTCCAAGGTGTTCTAGGGCTTACTAAGGCTATATAGGGTTTAGTAGGGTTTTACGGGGTTTCGGATCTAGGGCTACCGAGACTCCAAGTCTTGAAACCCGATTCCCGCACCCACGCAGCCTGACATCCTTACAGGGACTGACGATTCTAAGTGCCTTTACAGAGACCTCATAGGAGTTTCCGAAATAGGGGGACCTAATATAGTACCCTAAATAGTAGGATCCTCATTAAAAGGACCCCAGAGGCACCCCTAATTTTAGGAAACTCCCTCATAGTAGCCTAAGGCCCGTAAGCCAGAAACCCCAGCCCCTGGGAGTGGCCCTAACTTCAACTTGACAGGAAAAGGATCCTTCAAGGAATCGTTAAGGGAGGAACCCTGAAAGGAACCCTTAGAGGAACCCTCAAAAAAGGAACCCTTAAAGCCCTTTTAGGAACCCTTAAAAGGGCCCTTAGACCTCGAAGGAGGGCGGCACTCCGACCAGCCCGATCAGCCCCGTCATGGCAGATGCCAGCGCCTTTCAGGAGAGGGCTCGGATTCGTTGTTGCCTTTGGGCCTCGGTGTGTGGCTGTGGGGAAACTGTCGGTGTCGCGCGGGGGGGGNGTAGGAGGGGGCGAGGTGGGGAGGGGTGAAGGGGGTTTGGAGGGTTTGTTTTTTTCTTCTGTGGTTTTTCCTGGTTTGGAGTTGTAACTGTAGCTTCGCAGGGTTCTGGCGTTGTAGGGCTTCTGGGGATTTAGATTAAGACCTTGGGTGTCAAGGTTTTGGGATTTCTGGGTCCAGGGGTCGAGTTAGGCTCTGGACTCTGTCCAAAAAGGCAAGCTCGAAATCCGTCCTCTTTTAAGATGAGCGACAACCGGGCTTATGAATCTCAACTGGAGCCTGCGGCCCTACAGCTTAACATCAAAACCACACAAGGCTTGAAGTCACCTCCTTGAATGCCACAAGCTTTGCAGTTTAAACTCCCTATTCTTCCAATCCCGAGATGCGTGCCCCCGAATTCTAAAAGCCCCAAACCCGCCGGGGCTTGAAGCTTCAAGACAATGCGGTCATTCAAAGACATTTACTCTCTCTCTCTATATATATACAAATATATATAGATAGATAGATAGATAGGTACTTTGGACCCTTTGGGGAAGGCTTGGCGGCTTGACCCTTCAAGGGCGATGTGAAGCGACCGGAGCGGAGTCTGGTGCACGTGCAGTACCGTCATCGGAACGATGGCTCTCCGTTGACGTCACCCTGAGCCGGCCAGGTCAGTCTTCGGCGCTTTCTTCCGTACCCCCAAACGATGCGACGAACACCCGCTGGACGTCTTCGACACGGAAACCTAGGGTTTTGAGTTTGTAGGGTTTAGGGTTTATGGGGTTTGGGTTTCGGGTGTGGTGGGCTGGGGTTTAGGTTTATGCTTGGCCTCGTAGACAACCCAAGAAGCTCTTGCATGAACTAGATGAGATGAACCAGCCGTATGTGGGGGCTGCAGAGAAGTGGGAGAAGAAGGATCCTCGCATACATCGCTAAATCGTAAGATCTTGCCCCGTGAATAAGTGACCCCTGGCCCCTGGCGTTAACCAGCCACGACAGAACACACCAAAAAGAAACCACAAGAATCCTTACCACGCCCTGACAAAGCCCCATTAATAACCACATTGAACCCCGGTTACAGGCAAACTAAACACCACAAAATACACCAAAGACACACACACGCACACACAAACCCTAAACCCTAAACCGGAACCGAAACGGAGAGGAAAAAGAGTCCGGTTCACAAGAACAACCCGGACGGAGGAGCCATGCAGCCCAGTGGTCGCTCCGCCACCGGCAGCTCGCCCCGAGGACAGGCAGAGATTTGCTGAACCTCGATGGTTTGGGTTTTGGGGTTCGTGGCTGCAGAGATTGGGGGGCTCAGGATATAGGGTTTTCGGGTTTAGGAGGGATTGAAATGGAGGCTTTTAGGGTTTTGGGATTTCGGGTTTTTTGTCACGGTTTTGGGTCTTGGGGATGTTGTATCGCTTTTGGAGCTGTTGGTTTTAGGGTTGAGGGTTGTCTTGCGTTTGGTGAGCGGTCCTTTTGTTTGTGTTCTTTCTTTTGGGCTTTTGGACGGTTTCTTGATGATAGTTATTCTTTGAGTGTTAGTGTTAGTGGGTGTAGCAGTAGTAGTAGTAGTAGTAGTAGTAGTAGTAGTAGTAGTAGTAGTAGTCGTAGTCGTAGTCGTAGTCGTAGTAGTAGTAGTAGTAGCAGCAGGAGTAGTAGTAGTAGTAGCAGCAGCAGGAGTAGTAGTAGTAGTAGGAGTAGGAGTAGTAGCAGCAGCGGAATCAGGAAAAGTAGCAGTAGCAGTAGCAGCAGCAGTAGCAGTAGCAGTAGCAGCGTGACCGCATGGATGTCTCTGCTGCGAACCTGGAAGTGCATAAGGGTAGGCCTGCGAGACGTGTGTGGGCGAGAAGAAGTTGTCCTGGGTGAACGCCGTCGTGAAGGATCCACAGAAACGAGTCTTGACGCCGTAAAAGCCTAACGCAATGGCCGATGCTGGGCACTTTGTGGAGAGAGGCTGCATCAACATCGTGTCCATGCTTGACATCACATCGCAGCGCTTGCCAACCCCAACACTCCTATCCGTAGGAACGCGAATCATGCCGTTTGCAGCTTTTGGTTGCTTTTAATCATGCAGCATGTTTTAGCTTTGTCAGTTTGCTCCATTGGCGCGCCAGAACTTTCATGGCAGCAGAGCTATAACAGTATTCCGCAGGTTCTCATCGCCAGCGCCTTTTCCTGAAAAGTTCCCGGCTCGTGGTGAAAGGAGCCTTCCGCGAAGAAGCTGCAAAGGCGTCTTGCGGTGAAAAACCACAGCATGCCACCGCATGTACGAAGAGTCCCTATATGCCAGTATACAGTAGAATATATCATCTAATGTCAAACATCGGATAGTGTCGTGGTACTATCGTAATGAGAGTTTGGGACATAATGTAGAAGCCTGGATAAGTACCGACAATTCGTGCTGCTTCAGGTTTCTCATGATGACTGTACTATAATGTACCCCCAAACCCTGTTGTAAATATTATAGGGCCTCCCGATAGCTGTGCGACTATAATGTACCCAAAACCCTATTCCAATTATTATAGGGCCTCATGGCAGCTGTACTATAATCTACCCCAAAACCCTATTCATTCTAATCATTCAAGGGCCTCATGGTAGCTGTACTATGATGATAATGATCATAATGTACCACAAAACCCTAGTAGAACTATTAGGGCCTGACGATACTGTACTATAATCTACCCCAAAACCCTAGTAAGAACTATTAAGGCCTCCTCAACCCTAAACCCTAAACCCTAAAGGCCTAAACCCTAAACCCTAAACCCTAAAGGCCTCTTGGTTCGGGGCTTCGCGTTTTTTGTTTCGGGGGCACGGCAGGAGCCGACCAGCCCGAGCCCGGCGATCGCTCCGCCGCCAAGTTTGAAGGAGGAGTGCTGGACCAGGGTCGAGGATGTAGGGTATTAGGGCTTATAAGGTTTATAAGGTTTATAAGGTTTATAAGGTTTATAAGGTTTATAAGGCTTATAAGGTTTAAAAGGTTTATAAGGTTGATAAGCTTTATAAGGTTTATAAGGTTTAGGGTCTAGGGTTCGAGGATAGGGGGTTTAGGGGTTGGACGGTTTAGGGTTAGGGGTCTAGGGTTTATAGTTCTTGGGGTTAGGGGTTCAGGGTTCGGGGTTTTGGGTTTATAGGGTTTAGGGTTTAAGGTTTATAAGGTTTAGGGTCTAGGGTTTGAGGTTTCAGGTTTTGGGTTTATAAGGTTTAGGGTTTTGGGTTTGGGGTTTAGGGTTTAGGGCGGCCAGGTTCCAGGAATGTAGTCGTCCAGGACCTAAGGAGTAGCTCAGTGTGCGGGCTTAGGGTTCTAGGATTTAGGGCTTAGGCTTTTAGTGCTGGGCCAGATTTGCAGGATTGAGGGGTCTGCAGAAGCATCGGTACTACTCTTGTGGTTTTTAATCATGTTTATCATGCCATAATCTACCCGAATACCCTGTTCATATATTCATGCTCGTTTTGGTAGCTGTGGTTTAGGGTTTGAAGGCTTTAGTGTTCTGAGATTTAGGGTTTAGTTTAGGTGCTGGGCGTTGGGTTTTGCGTTCCGGGGTCCAAGGTGTGGCGTTTGGGACAGTTGGCGCGTGAGAATAAGTGGGATGCATGGTTACAATTTTGGGTTATCCGTCGGACCCTAACCCTAAACCCTAAACCGCGGGTAAACGCTAAACCGAATTCAGTTGGATTTGATTGTCGTGAGCCGAACCTTCAACATCAAGCCATTGTCAGCTGAAACCTTGGGCGCGCTCGCAGGTTCAGTGTTGAGGGCATGGGAGTGTACCATTGAATTAGGACTTGTTTTGGACCCCAGAGAACAAAGACTCTGCCAGAACGGGACTGTAAATTTTGAGAATCACCTATGTGGGTGGTTGGTCTGGGTTCTATAGTACTCACTTAGGATCACTATTCTGGTTGCCTAGGTTCCCCAGTAGTACCCTTTTACCCTTTTTCTTTTTGGGTTCCCTTATTAAAACCGAATAGTAGGAAAAAGGGTACCCTTATTATTAAGGGGCTACTGGGGAACCTAGTTGCGGCTGAGGTTTCTTTCAGGTTCGATGTCCCTACACCTTCTACGGCTCACCCCGCATTCCTTCGTCAGGCCCAGAGGCTGATCACCTGGGAGTTGCTTTAGCAGGCTTTAGGGTTTAGGGTTTAGGGTTCAGGGTTTAGGGTTTAGGGTTTAAGGTTTGGTTTAGGGTTATTAGCTTAACTGCTGAAGTGCATGCCTCGTTTGCAGCTCATGTCATGTGTACATGCCTGTTTTTCCTTTTGCTCGTAGGCCAAGCACAGTAGGTCTTGAGCATGTCTTTTAACAACCTTGTATAG